>JAQGBQ010000427.1:0-22339 GCA_034698485.1 Vertagopus arboreus | reverse complement strand
GCCTTTCTAAGAAAACTTTAGGGAAAATTAACTGAGTTACATAGGTAGTCACCTTTTTCGCTCTTAATATAGAGATTTATTATTTAAATAAAACTAGTCGATAATAACAAGAGTAAAATAAACAGCACATGATAGTAAATAGCCAAACTTTTTTAAAATTCAAAACTTCAAGGTTTAGGAAAATACGTAAATATTTTTATGTCTACCGATATTTTGTATAGAATTCTGAACATTCCTAATATTTAGTACGTAGAAAATTATTGAAGGCTTATTTTTAAACGAAGAATCACATACAACATAAGCGAAAGCATTGCTTTGTTTGGTTAAAAATCAATCAACAATTTCTTAACTGGCTTAGTATTTTGTCAAAAGTGTATTCCATTGTAATTTAAAAGTATTCAAAAGTTTATTTCATTGTCTAATAAAAACCAAGCTATTTAACTGAACAATATTTATTCTAGGATAGAATTATTTAAATGTTTTATATTTCTGAATTTTGCTGTTTGATAATCGATTGAGTTTTTTTCTCTTTACAAGTCTCAATCTAAAGAAGGAAAAAACTCATCATCATCTTACAACATTTGAAAATGACGGTTATCGTAAGAGAAAATTATTAATTTCAACTGGATTAAAATATCAGCAATATTTTTGGATCCCGGGTAACAATAATTGATAGTTTATTATATTTAGAGACTTTACATAAAAATGAATTATTGACACAATATTCTGATGTCCATAAATTGATATCGTAAACCTAGATGCGTTTTTAAACCACTGTGAACTTTTCGATCTTAATCGGTTCAAATTATTTAAAAAAACATTTTCAAAATTCTCTCTTTAAATAGATTTTTCTTAAACCTCAATAAACGTTATGGATGTATCTACATTACAAATGATTAACCACTGCTGTTAACTGTTAAGACAGCACAAGATGTAAAGTGAATAATGTTTAAATAAAGTGTAATAAAATAGGTTGTAAATGGATCAAATACTTGATTGTCGACTTTATTTAATCGATTTGTATTTCAATCATCGTAAATAATTTTCTGCCCTTCCTATCACTTTATATTTGAAAAAAGTTTTCATAACTGTAGTTCTGAATGTAAATTCGAATAAAAAAAAAACACTTTTAAAAACTACAGATCAACACTCCGCTTGGCATATTTATATTGGAGATTTTGAACCCGAACTTTCAGCTGCTTGATATCAGATATGATCATATCATGAAGCCGGAAATATACCATACGTTTTTCTGTTTCCTAATTTAAAACCAAATAAAGAAATTCATTAATGATAGAATAGAAAATAAAAACAATAGATATTTTCAATTATTGAAAAAAACTCACATAATCCTTAAGTTGGTCAGAGAATCTCATGAAACTGTCCATAACTCGAGTCCTTAGAAATGAGAATAGAAGCAAATGTTTTTCTATTTTACTTTTTTCATGCTCAACTTTTCTTCTTTGTGTATCGAGTTCTTGAACTATTGGTAAGATTATTTCAAATTGTTCATCTGTCATTTCTGCATCTTTTAAAAGTAGCAAATCCAATAAATCATCCACACCCACAGTCTTTTGTACCATCTTGGTTGCCTGTAAACCATATTTTTCCACAATTTAGAGCTAATAATAATATATTTTTTTGAATAAAAAAATCCATAAATAACCTGTATTGCAAGTTCTTCCATTTTTTCATACTCAAGTGCCAAATCTAGTAAACTTTTTAATACTTCTTCAAACGTAACTTTAGTTGCCATTTCCTCCAATTCCAACTCGACTTCTTTTGAATAGTTCGGTTGACCGAAGAATGTCAGATTGTTCAAAACCATTATAGTCACACCGTCGTGGAGCTTCTTAGTTTCTGTTATCATTTCTTTGCCTCCTCTTGAAAGAACTTTTTGTTGCACCCCGTACAATTTAATTTGTTCTAATGCCTGAAAAATAAAATAAATAAATAAATTTAAATTATTTTTATTTTACAAAAAAATATTTATTTATATACCTGTTGACTTAAAACTGCAATTTTTCTGGAATGAATTTCAAGCTCTTGAAGAGAAGAAGCAATAAAGCTTTTTGGACCTCCGGGAATGTGTTCCATTTTTTCATACTGACTAGTTTGAGTCCTGAATAAATAAAATAGTTTATTTCATTCGTGTTTATGGCATATAACTTTTAGCTTAATTTAATTTGACTTTGCTAAATTCAATAACAATTTTGATGTTACCTTAAGCTAGTTAATCTGTCTTGAATTGGTCGAAGTCCATCTTTCATTAGTTCTAGCAATGGATCATCTGCTAGGAAAGTTTTTAGCTAAAAACGGTAAAAAATAAACATTACTTTTTTTAACTCAAAACTTGAGTTTTAAACATGCAAACATCTCATAATGATTTAATACAGTATAAAAACCAAAAAAGAACGAAATTATTCAAATTCAATTTAAAATACCTCAAGTTCATTCTGCATCATTGTAAATGCCACATTGACATGTTGTCTTATAACCGAACTGACTCTGATAATTGGTGGCTCAGTAAAGTAAAATCTGATTAAAGATGAACCAATTAAGAATATCATTAAACTAAAGCCCCGTGAAATCCACTTATTAACTTTCCATTTATCTTTCTCCGGTTTCTTAATTAGTCGAGATTTCTTTGTACTTTTAGCCTTTCCATTTGCACTTGCCATGTTTTACTTTGTTTTGTTTAATATATTATTTTTTTTAAATTGGAAACTAGAGAAAATAAATAGAATAATCTAAAATGTTGTAAAGTTATATATATATATATATATATATCTCAGCTGTTAAAATACTCAAAGAAGTTGACAGGTAACTTTTATTTGAAGCCGATGCAGGTAGATTCATTAGCTAGTTTAGCCCTAGGCTTATTCTTGTTATTCTGGAACCAAGGTTTCGTTTGGGATTTACTGCCTGGGATTTTATAGTGAGATTTAATGGGAACAAAAGGGGTTTAAAATGACTTTCAGGCGAATTTCAAAAATACTATTTCACTAATTAGGTTATAATTGTACTTTTTTTTTAAAAAAAATATGAACTTTAAAATATTTTTAAGTTTTTATAACCGACTGAATCCCACCCAATTTGGTCTTAACATATAATCGTTATGCAGTTTGGTTACAGTTGCAGAGTTGCATTTAATTATAAAGAAGTTGAGATAATATGAGTTCAGTATGAAATTGAATATCAACCAGAAATCGACAACTGTACACCAGACTTTTGTTTATTTTGCATGTACAGTATGAATTAGAGAATCAAGCGTATCATATTTAAAGATTATTTTAATCTGTTGTAAGCAGAGAGTTTTTATATTTATGTCAATCTGCTCATTTAGCATGTTGCAGGACTAGATTCAGAAATGTCTCTGTAGAAATGCATGCTTCAATATTACATATATGCAAATGAATAGTGTTTAATTTAAAGCAAAATCATGAACCAAATATCTATGGCATTGTCAACTAAAATTTTGATAATAAATTATCCATTTACATAAATGAATAAAATGTCCATGTGTGTGTCTGTCTTTCGTATGCTACTATTCCTTAACGACACATCCTATTTCGAACCTGAATAGTTTATTACAACAGGCTCATTGAGGATTTAAGTGATCAAATTATGATGCCTTACAAAATATTTACCCTGACTTTTAAATAGGTCAAAACAAGGTCAAATGCTTAGTTTTCATCAGATTTCGACAAAAAAAATATCATTCGAACTGCTTTTTGTAGGAGAAAGCTCATGCATCCCACAGTGTGATTTTACAACAATAAATCTAAATGTTGATATTACATATATATAAGGTTCTGATATAGTCCTCGAAAATGCTTTCATGACCCCTGACATTTAATTTTGCTCCAAATCTAGATATGATAGCAGAAAATATCACTTGTTAAAATAAACTAATCTTTAAATTGTATCAAAAACTGAAAATAAATGTTGTTTAGATTGTCCTAACTTGTAGATCGATTGATTGATTGATTAAGCTTTATTAATGTCAAATTGGATCACAATGTTATTAATGATAACAAATAAATATTTATAGTCAAAGTCACGTATGATATTTTAAAATAAAAGAAAGGATTCAAATGGGTTTACTTTTATTGTACCGAAAATAAAAGGTTTTTCCAAACTACTAAAATATCCCAAATTGACCTGCAGCTTAAAAAGAATGTAAAAAAGGACAAGAACTAAAAATCCTTTGAGTGGGAATTCCCTATCCGGTACTTTGTTGTAATTTGTAAACCAATATTTTTAACTTTTTTTTATGATGGATTTTCCAAACTATTTTAGAAATAATCTTTCAATGGGTATAAAAACTCGTCCATTTCTCCCAGAAATCATCATTCATTCGTTGTCTTTTCTCCAACTTGTATCTCAAATCCCGATCAATATTTTTTAAATCAACCCGATTTTTTTATTCAATTTTTTTTTTATTTTCAAACTCAATTTTTATTCAAAATGGATTTCAAGACTGGTTCTTTCCTTGTCTGCCTTTTTCTTGGCATGATTGTCGTATCCACAATGGCAGTACCCGTTGCGAAAAAAGGTGAGCATTTATTTCTAAAATTTAAAAAACAAATTATTTTGAAGAGATTTTTAATTGATAAATTTCTGTATTTTATTTTCATGTAAAAGGAGAATCCTATGCACCGATGGAGACTCAGACGATATTAAGTGTTCCTCGAGAGGATCGTCAATACGGTGGATTCGGAGCGTCCAATTCCTTCGCTCAAGCTTCAGCCAACGCTAATAGCTTCGGAGCTCCCGGATTCGGTGGTGGATTTTCTGCAGCAAATGCCCAAGCATCTGCTAACTCTTTTGGAGGAGGGTAAGTTTCGGCTATTTATTATGTTTTTATCATGCTATATAGTAAGGTTCACAATTTTTAAAATTTCTTTCGATTTTTTATAAAAAATTGGAAAAATATAGAGCCTATTTTTTAAAAGCCTATGAAAAATTGATAAAAATATGCTCAATTTTTATTTCTCAATCCTGTTGAGGATATAAATAAAATGTGACTATATTTCTCAATTTTTCATTTCAACAATTTCAGGGTTGTGAAATATCAAGAAATTTTATTTTTAATTTTTCACTTATTAACACCGCTCTACTCTACAGTTTTTTGTTTGTTGGTAAACTTTAGTTAGAAAATCTGAAACTAGTTGTCCAGTTTAATTAATAAAAATAATTTAATGTTGCTTTTCAGATTTGGGAAATAGATACTCAAATACTCAACCCTTGTCTTGAATCGTGATTGGTGCTTTTGACGATGGATCAGTTTATTTACATATTTACTTCTCGGATATCACTATTAATTAGTAAAATTTGATGTGCAGGAGTGTTTCTTATAGTTATTTAAATTAAAATTCATTTGTTTATTTTTATATAAAAAAATGTATTACCTAATTTCGGATTTTATTAGAGCTATAAATAAATAAATTGTGTATTCCTTATAATTTGGATTATTTGTTGGACCCATGCACTTTATTTAAATTGCCTGTACTTTATTTATGCATTCATAATTTTAGAATATTTCAATTTTCATAAATTAAAATGCATATGCTATTTCGAAAACTTTATAAGATCAGTATTTATCAATAGTTCATAGGCTATTCTGCAATGCAATTGAAGCAAAAATAATTCATCACTATTGAATTTGCTTGCATTGGTCACTCTGGTGATTTTGGACAACTCTACAAAACCAAGGAAACCAAAATGCATTAGATATTCATATGAAACATTTTCCATTTTAAATTACCTCTTGCTAAAATTTAAAAAAACATAAATTCATAACTTTATAAATCCAATTTAAAATCACCATCATTAATTAAATTTGCACTCACTTTAACTCTAAAATGTCACCAAGCTCAAAATGGACACATTCAGAAAGCTCAAGTGACGACGAAGAGGATGAGAGCAGCAGTAGCAATAGTAATAGCAGTAGTGACACAGAATCTGAAGAAGAAGAAACCAGCTCATCAAGTGAAGAAACAGATTCAAGCGATCAAAAAGATTCAAATGAATCTAAGGAAGATAAAAAAAATCTAAAAATCCAGCCTTTCCAGCCAACAAAGCCATACAAATCCCCCCGTATTTCTGGCCGTAAGAAGAAAAATGAAGAAGTAAATAAAAAGTCCGAAGATGGTCCAATCTCAGGCCCAAAAAGTGGACGAATTCGTCGACGGCGACCTTTAACAATTTGCCTTACTCACTGTCGATACGACTTGGTAAATCAGATGAGTAAACGCTTCGGACTTGTCGAGGTTAAGGAGGAAGCTCCATGGAATATTTATTGGACAGACTACAGCGTCTCCTTAGAACGGGCTGTGGAAATGAAAAGATTCCAGATCGTTAATCACTTTCCTGGAATGAGTGAAATCTGTCGTAAGGATCTTCTAGCCCGGAATTTGAATCGGTTGAAACGGGCTTTTCCAGAGGATTATAACATTTTTCCTATGACTTGGTGTCTTCCATCAGAGTAAGCGAGTAAATCCATAAAAATATTTAAATGCTCAAAAAATAATTATTTTTTACGCAATTTTTTACTTTTGAAAAGTAACAACGATTTACAGATTTATTCTCAATCGCATAAGGGCAGAACGTATATCTGCAAACCGGAAATGGGATGCCAAGGAAAGGGAATATTTCTTGTGAAAAAACTCAAAGACTTGAATCCCTTCGGTCGAATTATTTGTCAACTTTATGTTCAGAAGGTAAATTGTCCGATCTATAAAAATTATATTTACATTATAATACCGCAGTTGATGAATTTTTTTTTTAGCCATTTCTTATCGACAATCTAAAATTTGATCTTCGAATCTACGTCCTCATAACTTCCTGTGACCCCCTCCGAGTTTACGTCTATGAAGAAGGAATGGCTCGATTTGCCACGGCTAAATATCGCCAACCTACTACAAATAATACGGATAATTCTTATATGCATTTGACGAATTATTCTGTGAACAAAAGCAGCCGAGATTTTGTAATTGATGAGGAATCAGGGACTAAACGGTAGGTAGTAGAATTATCTATAAAAAAAATATATGTAAATCAGTTAGTGCATATGAAAAGGGACCAAGCTGTCAAATCTTACTTTCAAAACAATAAAACAAATCATACATATATGCCACAATGACAATAATAAAACGATTGCTAAAAAATCGATAACTTTGTTAGTAGTTATCCGATCGGTATGAAAGAAGTTTAAAATAATGTGTAAAAGAACGTATAATCTGACTAGTCCATCGTCTTTAAAGTGTATAATTGGCAGCTGTAGGTCCATTTTCATATGCACTCTCACATATTTCAAATGCAAAAATAATTATCAAAACTTTTCTTTCTTTTAAAAAAGAAAACTGACGACAGTCTATAAATGGATGGAAGAACGAGATTTGGACGTGATCAAAGTCAAGAGTGAAATAGACGATGTCATACTGAAAACCATATTATCAGCCCAACCCATGATTAAACATCACTACAAAACTTGCTTCCCACAACATGACATTTGTAGTGCTTGTTTCGAAATACTTGGATTTGATATCCTGCTTGACCACAAGCTCAAACCTTATGTGATTGAGGTATAATCAATAAATAATAACACTTTATTTTAATTACTCTAAAAAATAAATAATTGCATTTGATTTATGTTTAGGCGAATCATTCACCCAGTTTCCACACTGACACAGTCCTAGACAAAGATATCAAAGAGTCTCTTCTCAACGACAGTTTTGCAATGCTTCACCTCAAACAAATTGACAGAGTTCGAATCGAAAGAGAAGACAGGCGAAGGGTTCAAGAGAGACTTTCTAGTAAACTTGCAGAAGCAAAGTAAGAAAATATTTATATAATTTATGCAGATATATAATTTTCAGGGGTGGTCAAAATACAAAATATGTGACATTATGATCAAAAAGGGCACGGTAGTGGCCATAAGAGTTAAGAATTTTAATTACATTTGCAAGTGTCATTTAACAATAGAAATATTCTGCAAGGTTAAAGTGCCTTCTGTGCCCTTTTAGTAAAACTGCCACATATGACAGTGCAAAATGTATATTTTGAACATGTAAATATTTTGGCCACCCGGATAATTTTAAAATAACAACTTTTAATTTAATGTTCATTTAAAAATACAGAATCCTAATGGAAGAGAAGCTGAACAAAAGTAAGGGACAGCAGAAGGGTGTAATAAAAGACAAAGAAAAGGTTAAAGACCCCCCTGCCCCCAAACCAGATTACAGCGAGGCCCAAGCCAAATGGGAAATGGAGCACTCTGGAAACTACAGATTAATCTACCCCCTCGAAGACTCTGGAAAGTATGACAAGTTTTTGGCACAAAATCAAATCTCTTTGTACCAAGAAACGGCTGCTTCTCAAGCCAGAGCTCAATTGACTCGAACTCAAATGGACGAAGCTGAGGTATTTAGAAATCATTTGTAAGAGTGCGTATGAAAGGGGACTTATCTAGCTGCCAGTTAGACACTTTAGTGACAATGAATTAGTCAAATTACACGTTATTTGAAGCTTAATTTTTAACTTATTTCACGCCGATGACGAGTTTTAAAAAAATTGTTTTACTTTTTACACTTTTACCATCATCCAAAAAGTAAGATTTGCCAGCTAGATCTCTTTTCATATGCACGAGCTGATTTTGCATGAGAGTTTAGCTAATGTAAAAAGTTGTTTTTTCTAAAAATGCAGATGAAACGACAAATAGAAGAGTCCAAGCGATTCGGTAAAAACAGAATGAAAGAAAAAGTTCGACCCGAGTCCCCCACCACTGTCTCGAAATCGAAGAAGAAAAAGCCAAAAATCGAAAAGAGGTTAATTAACAAAGGATTTCAAAATTGCTTTATCGTATCAGAAGAAGAAGTGCAGCGTGTAAGGTCTATAACGCAGCGAAGAATGCTGGTCCGAAGTCTCGGGGTCGAGCTTCAAGTTTACAATCTCCTCAGCTCAGTTGGCAGTTTGAAAGAGTCGGATCATGAGGAATTTAGAAGGAAGCATGGATTCACTAATAATACTTCTTCATCTTCTATCAGTCGACCTCAAACTACTTGGTAAAAATATGCTCAAATAATTCTCAACTGCCGATTTGATAACTACAAGCGAAGTTGTGGATTTTTATAATTTCGGCTTAGTTCTGCCATTATTCAAAAACTATACTATGAAATATCGCTAGTTCAGGATTTTTATTTGCATAGAGGGTAAAAACTTTTTAACCCGAATCCAGTTTTGGCAAAAAAATCTGACAAAAAAATCTGACCTATAAACCGGGGACTGGGGTTCAAGCCCAAGTCGCGGCACTTTTTGCATCTTGTTTTCATGCGATACTGCACTTAAGTATACATTTGATCTTTACTTAACGAACATTAAATGTATATTTAGGTGGAATATTACATGAAAACAAGATGCAAAAAGTGAGGCGACCCGGATTTGAACCGGTTAATAGGTCAAATTGTTTTGTCAAAACTGGATTCGGGCTAACAATTTTTGTCCCTTGTGCAAATAAAAATCCTGAACTAGCGATAAGTATAAGATTTAGCAGCTACGCGTCCCTTTTGATATGCACTAGCTAATTTTAACCCCAATTCAAAAATAAAATTATGATTTTTTTCGACAGCTCCGGTGAAGTGCTGCTAAACCCAAGCCCAATTAATTTCACAGTAAGCAAACCAACACGACAGGAAGTATCGAGGAAAGAATTGTCCAAGTATATCGAAGCCGAAAGCAATTCTCTTACTCCTGATGCTATAACTGAAGCCATTATTTCGAAGCCACCTCAGTCCGATTACCTCAAGGCCAAATGGGCTGCTCACAATCAACAATCAAATCAGTATCCACCAGAAAAAAGGCCAATGTCATCCTACAACTTGTCCTATTCCTATAAGAATCCTATGCCACAGAATAATTTATATACCACCCGATTTCAAACCGAACTTGATAAGGTTACGCAATTTCATCGAACTAATTCACCTTTGACCTCTGTGAGGAAGGCAGAAAAAAATCTACCTACTATACCAATTCGAAGAAGTTCATACGGAATTGGAAGTCAAAGTCAAAGAAATAATAATAATAACATGGAGCCGAATTTACTGCCGACAGGACCAGCAGCGATTGAAGCTATAGGCAAAGAAGGTCGTGGTGGATTGGTTCCTCAGAGAGGCTCACTTCTTAACCCAAAGAATAACGAGTATCAACGACTGTATAATATTTATCATGACAGGAAGTTGATGGAGGTCAAAAATCAGAAACTTATTTAAGAATAATTATTAATCGAAATCGTTGATTCTAAATTTTTTATAGGAGCTGTGAAACGTGTGTGAGAAAATAAAGTACTTTGAAATTTTACAAAAAGCTTATATGTATCTATCTACATAACTTCTAATATGATATGTAAAATTGGAGAAATGATTACAAAAATAATTCTAAAATCACTATTTTTAATCAAAGTTACAAGTATTTATTTAATTAATTCATACATCATGTAAATAATTTTTCAACAGACCATCTTACAAATTGTGCACTGTCCCACAACAAATACGAAGTACTAATTCATACAAAACCCATCTTTCGTCTATTACAAAGTCAATTCCAAAAGAAAAACAACTAACCTAAATTGAAGTCTTATTACTATAAAGTTGCGAAACAAATCAATAATTGATTAATAAACTAACCGAAAATTTATTTGAAGTCTAAAGTAACAAATTTGTCATTCACTAGCTTTCTACTAAACGTAAACAACTTAAGACTGATTTGTTTAAATCAATAACATACTTAATTTACTTTACTTATTCATCTTACGTACTATAACTTTCAAGCACCCAAGCCTTATTAGCAGTAGTCTTCCTAGACAGAATCAGCCCATCTTGAAGTTCATACATCTTCATTTTGCAGCCCAACTTCACAAAGATCTTTTCAATTTCACGTTCATTAAAGTTGTCGTTGTTAGGCACATCAATTTTAAAGAGTGAAAGTTCAACCCTCGTCAAAGCCGGATGGTCCAGGATCTGTTTAAGCATGGGTTCACTGATATCATATCCAGGGTGCTTGTCAATGCTTTCGTAGCCATAGTTCAAATTCTTCATGAATTGAAACTTCTTCAAACATGCAGAGAAATCATCCGATGAAATCAAGAAAGAAGTTGAGCAAATCATCTCAATTTGTTGCGGCAAAGCTAGCAAATTGCACAGCGTAAATGTTCCACGTACCCTGCAGCTCAGCGACAAATGCAATTCTTGGAGATTGACGCACACGCCAAAGATTGAAGCGTCGAATTCTCCTCGTTCATTAAAACTCCAGCGTTCTGATCCTATTTCATTAATTTCAATTTTCTTCAGCGTTTCAAAATTCTTGGAGCATAATTCCACACAGAATGGGCTAAGAACCCACAAATTCCTTCCGAAATAGAGGTCCTGAAGTTTTGATTGGATTAAGACCAAGTATTTCCAAGTCTCGGTGAGTTCATCTGGACTAAAATCTGAATGTGAAATCATTAGAATATTTTCCAGAGTAGAGCAGTTCCTGAGGAGAGCAGCGTTTTCGAGAAGAGGCAAAGTATACTGATGTTCCCAACCCCGACATAACAAATTGAGATAGGTGAATTCTTTCAAAGTCTGTCCGTGTTGACTCAAGAATATCACGAGACTGGATCCGAGACTGGTAATTATCGAATGGCTTGCTTTACCACCGTCCCAATTCATCTTAAATGACCTCAATTTTGGCATCAGGCTCCGACTCATAATTCTTCCATAAATGCTGCCTTTAATTTAAAAAAAAATCATTTGTGACTTTCTTGTCCAGCATATATGTTAACTAATTAGTTAAACTGTACTAGTGGTTACCTTCGATTAAGCCAGGTTGCATCGTATCCATAATAAAGTATAGATGAATACTAAAAGTATCCAGCTCCGGAAAGTTGTAACCAGTTGCAGGGTCCAGAGTCTGCCAAAATGCATCGTTGAACAAATGTTTGTCAAAACAGATGGAAAGAGACTTGAGGTTCTTCGATTGGAGCAGAAGAGCGTGCAGATTTCCGGGCGAGATTTTGCAGAACTCCACTGTCAGTTTAGTCAAGAGATCAGGAAACTTGAAGACGATTCCTGGAGGTCGGTTGGGGGCAGGATTCAGAAGCTGCTTAATCTTTACTTCTTTGACCCGAAGGCTCAGCATCATGTCGAGATACGGGGATTCTTCATTCAGCTCGATGACCCAATCTTCATAGAGGTTGTCTACCTTGTCTTTGAAATCCTTTGTCACGGTTCGTAGACTCAGTGCCTGCTTCTGTGTCAACTTCTTCAATATTTTCGCCCAAATCTGTAGAATAAAATTTCTCATTCATCCTTACATTTATAATTAAACTTTAGTCAAATTAGTTAAGTTATTTACCTCTTTTGGAAGATACATAAATGGAGAAGGGCCTGACATAAAACGGATTCGTGCTGACCTTCGTAGAGCCACTTGACCTAGATCCGAAACTGAAGCCATCCTTCCTAATAATTAAAACGCAATGAATCAGTTTAAATTTAATAAGTGATTTTAATTTTTTTATAATTGAAATCTCATACCTTCACTACTTCCGTCGTTTGATGTAATTCTTCTGTGTTTACTGACGAAATGGATAATCCACCCTCTATTTCCTGTCTTTGTAGCCTAAAAGTTGATAAACAAATTAAAAAACTAATTAGCCCGTTAGAAATCGAAATTAAAACAAATCAATTAGGCAGGCCGCAGAATTGGCAGAAAGAAAGCAGAATGCAGAATATAAAATATAGAATTTAGCCTGGCTCCAAGGAGCCTGGAGATCACCAGAATATCCTAAAAATGTCACCCTCTCAGAAATGGAATACGAAAGGGTCCGTTTAAATCATAGCAATTTACTGGATAACAATTAGAGTCAAATCGGATATGCAAATTAGCTTGGCTTAAATTTCCCGCCAAAAGAGTCTCTCGTGATCTACCTTCTGCGCTTGTCCGTCACGGATCACGGAATGAGATTGGGATATTATATTTATAGATAGATTCAAGAACCACATTTAAATAAATTGTAAATTAAATTAATTTAACTAACTACTGTTACATTTCATACCTTTATTCGTTAATTGAAATGAGAAGCGACGCAGGAGTAATTAATTAATTTAATTAACGAAATTGAGGAAGATCATCCGCAGAGCAGCTGATTTTGGATTACGTTTTCTAGCTTTTAATAGACCCGCCAGCTAAATTAAATTCCAGTTAGACTTAAACTAAACAAAGCTCGTCGATTGATTGTCGATGCAACTAAATGGATTTAACGAAATACATAATTAATTAACATTATTGTAACAATTACGTAATTCAATCTTAATCAAACGTATTTACGATGTAGGAACTGGACTAAATATGTTCAAAAAATACGAGAATATACAATTTTTTTTTTAATTTTTGGCCCAAAAATTTTTAAAAAAAATTGGGTTCTTAATTTATTCTGAAATCTTTTTAAACATGTTATTTAAAAATATAGGAAAGATTAATTAGGTCACAAATATCTTTATGGCTGCAAAAATTTCAATTCGATAAGATCAAAATTTATCATTTAAATTTTATTTTTTTAAATTATGTATTTATTTTTTTTTATAAAAAAAACTAATTTTCAACGTTATGCTTGTGGTAACTTATTTAACCTCATCAAGTTTTAAGTCATTCAATTAAACGGATGGAGTGACAGAAAATTGAGATCACATAAGCCCTCAGCCGCTGAGGCTCAACGGCCATAGGTTGAATGGTTTCTAGCACCAAACTCAAAGGAGAGAGCACGCTCAACCGGCAGAGCAGCAGTTCACACAATTCTTGTTCTCCTTTTATTCATCCAATTTTTTCAATTTCTCTTCACTAAATTTTGGTATTGTTTCATATATTTCGAAATGAACAATTCCTTCGGCTCGTCGAATAATAATATGCATCGACCAGTGCCACTGGTATTTAGCTCAAGTGCAAGATTCGACAAAGGTGAGTGGTTTTTCCCACATCCTGAACAACAACTGCAGCAGCCGCAATCAAATCTGGATGAGATGGGGTCATCAGGGTCAACTGTTACCTGTGGGGGTAAGTCCATCTAAATAAAAAACAATTTACACATGATGTTCTTTCTTTTGTGGTCAAGTGACAAGGCGATCTTCCTTTCTTTCTTTCTTCTTTCTTTGCATGTAGCCCAATCTGTCAATGTTAACTTTGACCCCATAATTTAGACACTTCACCCCAAACTTAATTGCTATTCATTGTAGACTTGTCAACTCATAAATTATAAATTAAATCTAAAATTGGCCCTTAATTCTTCCTTAGAAGAGAACTCAGGACAAGAGAAGGTGAATGACATGCGACTTTTTTGGACAGCTGGACAAGGTCAGTCCCAGCAGCAGCAGCATCAGCCCCAGCAACAAGTTCAGCAAGAAGAAGGTACAGCTGGACTGCAGGAAGAGCTAGACTCGATTCAAAAGGAAGGTGCGGCTCAACTTCGAGAGGAATTAGACTCGCCACCACTACCGAGGCCACAGCGACCACGTCCAGCAGTCAGACCTGTCTACCCTGGCATTCGAGAAGTGTGGAAACACAACTTGAGAAAGGAAATCATGAACATTGTAGCCCTTTCTAGGGGTCCTTACGAATACATCTCTATTGCAAGTTCACAGCTTAATTACTTATCTTATTCCGATGATTATCTATCTATCTGCTATTTAAATGATTTTGTAGGACACGGAATTTCCTGGAGTGGTTGCTCGTCCAGTCGGAGGAAAATTCAAGAACCCTGCAGAGTACAATTACCAACTGCTAAGAGCAAACTGCGACATCCTCCGACTCATACAATTCGGCATTACCCTCATGGACAAAGATGGAAACCTTGCTCCTGGGATTCATACTTGGGAGTTTAACTTTCATTTCAGTCTTAAGTAAGTCTCTCTACACTCTACAGTAGCTGTTGATGACTGATGAATCATAGACTGTTGAAAAGTAATTATATTTATTCTTGTTTTAGTGACGATATGTATGCTCGAGACAGTATTGAAATGCTGATGGATTGTGGACTCTTGTTCGAAAAGCACGAGACGGATGGGATAAAGGCTAACGAGTTTGCTGAGCTATTCATCATGTCGGGGCTGATGTTGAATGAAGACGTCAAGTGGATTTCATTCCATGGGTACGTGCACATACTATTATTTATGAATATGACTGACTTGTACTGATGGATTTTTCTTTTCAGTGGGTATGACTGCGGCTATCTTTACAAGTTGCTCTCTGGTCGACCGTTGCCTCTAGAGGAGTTGGCCTTTCTTGAAGAGTTACGAATGTACTTTCCTGTCATTTATGACATCAAGGTAAGCATTACTTTATTTGAATTATCTTTATAATATAGCTATTGTGTTTGACTAACTTATTTTATTATTCTTTGTTCTTTAGTATTTGATGATGAGTTGTCGAAGCTTGAGACAGGGAGGACTACAAGAGCTTGCGACAACCCTCGGAGTTGAGCGGATTGGAGAGCAGCATCAGGCTGGAAGCGACTCTTTAATCACTGGAGCTGTTTTCTTCCGTATGAAGGAGGTGATTATAAATATTTATTTTCAAAATATTATGTCCTCCGTTTTTGTTCAATAGTTTTAATGTATCTTTATTTTAGGAGTTCTTCGAAGGTATAATCGAGGATGAGAAGTACAACGGTCATATCTACGGGTTTGGATCATCTTATCAACTTTTGGAGCAGAGTAACTCATAATAAGACAAGGCAAATCTTACCATCATCTTCAGTATTATAATTACCGGTTTGATAATTTGTTTATAAACTTGTAACTTTTTGTTTGAATCAATTTAAAATAATTTAAATGTGATGAATAAAGCTTCTCACTTTGTTTCTTGCTATACAAAACTTGCATTTTAAACCAATTATTTATTAGCATATTCTTAAATACTTTCACTAACTGGTTTTAATTTTTAAATTAGAAAATGCATAAAGTAATAATCGCTAGTGCATTTCGTACTGTTGGATAGATGCGCAAGAACAAAGAGACCACCCAAGAACGAAATAAAGCAGTCAGTTGAGGTTGAACTTTGAAGTCTTGCTTATGCAACATTTCGCAATATTTCACATTTCGTAATATTTTATTCTTGGATTTATTCTAAATAAAATTTGCCTTCAGCACAGTCGTAGTTATTTTTTTTAAATTTCAAAGTTCTAGATAACCTCGAGTTATCGAGTACTACTTATCAGTGCAGCTCAGCTGATTGTGAGTATTTGTGAGGTAAGAAACAAAATTATTTTTATACGCACTAATCGACGATTTCAAGTTATTTCAAAATAAAATTGAATACTAACCAAAAACAAATAAATTAATCTTGTTTAGGTCGTAATTTCTGTTTTTTTGCATTCCAAATTCCAACAGATTTACCAGTGACAAAATGGAGCAATGGTCCAAGAAGTATCTACAAGGGATAGACGAAGGGGCTGCTTGGGGCTGGGACGAGAGTACTGATGAGACGAATACTTCCCTTGATATTTCAGCGTTGCCCTCGTTGGTTGGTCAGGGCTTTGCCATAGTCGAAGAGTTTCAATTCCGAATGGACGAGATGCAGAAGGAATTGGCATCGATTGAACTGGATTTCAGCGAAAGAGCTAAAACCAGTAAGTAGCCAACTATTTAATCAACTTTTTTTTAACTATTCTGCTTGTTAAATAGTGCCACTAGTTATTAATTATTACTACTATTTTGAAATCTGTAGAGCTGGAAATCCTTGAGCTGAAAGGACAGAAATTGGACCGTCGAGAAGAGGAGGCTAAGCAACGTGAGTTTCCTTTATTTAAATATCACACTTTTCTTGTCTTAATCAGCCTAATTAAATTATTAATTAAATCTGCAGGTGAAACTGAATTGAAAAAAGATCAACGAAAGATGGATCAAGGTAAGTTCTATTTGCTGTTCACTTCATTCCTAATTTGTGGCAGTCCAATTAAAAAGAGCACACGGGTATTACTGTAACAGTTCATAATTTAAAACTTATTAAAGGGACTTTTGAGCAATATTTTAAATTATAAACCGTTATAGTGCTATCCGGACTTGGACTGTCACATTTTATTAACTCTCATCTTGTTGATTAATCGATGAATTTGTTTTCTTTTTAGTTTTATCTCAAAAGAAGATAGTAAACGATATGATTAATGCAAGGAAGGCAGATTTGGATGAGAAGGACAAAGGTAAGATTATAATTCACATTTATTTAATATCCGCTAAGTATTGTGTTAATTTTGGAATATTATTTAATTTTTTCTAGAGTTCGAGATGTTCGAAGCAGAGAACGAAAGACTGGCGAAGGAGATTGAAGAAAAGGAGAAATTGGTCCAGTCAAAAGAAGAAGAATTGGCCAAGAAGAAAGCCGACTATGCAAAATTCATTGCAGATGTCCAAAAGGCCCATGATAATTGTATGGCTGAGTTGAGAGCGAAAAAAAAGCAACTGGACCAGATTAAAGCGAACGCGGATCAAGCAGTCCGCAAGATTGTGGACGCATTCAAGAATTCAGAATCTTTGATTTCCTTCCAGGCAAAAGTGGATTTGATTGACCAGGTGCTCCTTCAAATGTTTCAGATCGACAGGGTTGTATCTCAACAGCATTTGGCCAAGAAGTGATTCAATTGATTTTCGAAAATACAAAACATTTCCGCTCTCAATCTATTAGTAATATTCGTACTTTTTTATTTATGAATAACTTCCTTATCATATATTCTTCAACATGTTGTTGTAATTGATTGATTTAAACTTATCACATTTAAAATGTATATTTGAATTATTCGAAGAATTAAATAAAGATTTTCAACAAGAATCTCACAGCGGATTTTAAGACATATTTTAATTAAATTAATAATCATCGTAGCTCTTCGTCCCTCTAATTTCCCAAGGAAGCTGGTCCTTATCGATGTCCTTGAATAATTCGGGTTCCCACATTTGCCGATTCGTTCCATACACTCTTAAAGCATCTCGCGTTCCCTGACTCATCAATGGTCGTATGACATTCAAAACAAGTTCGAACACTTCTGGGGCTGAGAAAAATAAATTTAACATTTAAATTAATGCAAAAAAATCACCCTTACATATATTTATTACTAACTAGATAACTTACTATTTAGCAAGATAATTTTGTCAGCGATTAAGGGAAACCTTTGTTCATATGTGACTACCAAGTGTATGTAGTATTGAAGGCCTTTTTAGAAAAAGAATTGGTTAATTAATTGGTCAAACAATTTTTTGCAATTTAATCTATTTAATTATCTTACACTGAAGACATCCCTGCTCAATCACCTTTGATTTTAATTATAAAAGATCGTGTTAATAATCAAGGTCTATCTAAAATCTAAATTTAATTCTTTGATCTATGTAAATGGATACCGAATATCCTGCTAAATTGCCAATCAAATTAGCCCGTGTCACATTATTCCCTTTAGCCAATTCGTGTTGAGTAAGGATAAAAAGGTGGTCAATAGCTTTGTCGACGTATCGTAGAAGTCTTTCACGTCTACCAGTTAGCACGGCATTTCTCAGATCCCATGACCCAAAGCTTACAAAACAGACTAAGAATAATAATTAACTTTTAATTAAAAAATTAAAATCATCTAAACATATTTGATTTTTTTTTAAAAAAATACATACTGGGTCGTCCATCGCGGTCGTATCCATCTGTATAGTATTTGTAATCTCTCTCCATATCTGACCAATCTTCCTCGTGGATTGTGTCCATGTTATTATTCTTTCTCCATTCCAAGTTCTGTGTTTATGGAAGACAGAAACAGGTTTTACAATAATAACAATAATATCAAAAAAATTTGTTTTTATTATAAACTTACGTCCATTAACATCCTTTCTGCTGCTATCATATCAAAATCTCTTGCTACAGAAGAGGAAATGATTTTGGTTTTGAATTGTAATTGCAATTCGAATTTAAACATTTTAAGAATATTAGATTTTATTTAATTACCTCTAAGCCAACGTAAGAGATAAATGTCCTGTTTCATATAATCATGAGGAAGATGCTCGAGGACTCGATCCTTAAACTTTTAGATAAGTTTGTTCATTCCAAAATATTTATTAAAAAAAAGAGATTTTTTTTTGTAAAAAGTATTAGACTGTTGATTTCGCTTGGGATTTACTACCTGGATTTTAATGGAAATTATCGGGTTTCAAAAATAGTGGAAAAATTCACAAAAAATTGTTTTCCAAACTTCTTCTTTTACTTCAGTTTTAATGCATTTTTCTATAAAAATCTGACTTTAAATCGGTTATTTTATAAATCCCAATCAATCCCACTGTTTGTGATTTGCAAAACCCAGATATTATAAATGTACCTGATCAAGAATCAGTTTCTGTTTTTGAGTAATGGTCAATTCCTCGTCAAGAGACACCCCAACGGATGCTTTAAATACGAAGCCAACGATAAGTAGAAAAATAATTTCGTACTGCAACATGTTTAAAATGCAAATATATTCTAAAAAGAATGTTTGTAGTTAGAGAGTGAAAAAGAAAATGTGAATAAATCTGGAAAACAACTTCATATATCGATAAACATTTAAACGTTAATTGAGCACTGTTTCATACTTTTTAGGTTTTTTATGTTTAATTGATACTATATTCATTATTATTTTGATGAGCTTAGACTGGTTAAGACAAAAGAATACTTCATTGAAAGAATACCCAAATTCATGGAATTTTTTACCAAGTAAAGACTGAAGTAAATAAGTTATTTCAATAGTTTCTGGGAATCTTGACAAAAAATCATTAGTGTTGGAAGGCATGCAAGCACATTGTAATTAAATTAGAGTCAACATCATTACAGAGTTAAGTTTTTAACTCCATCAGGCTTTAAAGATGAGTAATTAAAATACAATTTCTTGAATTAATTCCAACTACTTTAATTTTCACTATTTGGTAAGTCATCGTATATTTTCATTCCTTTGATTACCCAAGTTGGTCCTTATCGATATCGGGTTTCCATTTTTGAAGATTTGTAAACCTTCAAAAAGCATCTAAAAATACAAAATACTTTTCCAAAATTGTCAAATGCAAATTACTTTCAGCCAAAATACAACATTATTTTTCGAAATCAGTATAATACATATTAAATTTCAGACTGAAGTGGTGAAATTACTAATGTAATTTTGTATTCTGAAAATACAACCGCTGCTAACTAACTTACTGTTTAGATTTAGCAAAGTACGCTTAATAGACACTTAATTACTATTTTGATAAACTTAGACTTGTTTACACAAAGACTTACTTCGTTGGAAAAAAATATGGAATTTTTTACTAACTAAAAACAATAAAGTACAATAAATTCTGGGAATCTCAGACAAAAAAATTGTTAGTGTTGAAATGTATGCATGCATTGTTTCCAAAGTGTTTATTTCCCAGTACACAGACACCAATTAAATTAAAGTTAACATCATCAAGCTTCAAATAAAGTTATTGTATGTATAACAATAATATTTTTTTTATATATATATATGCCAATTAAAATATGATTTTTTAAGTTAATTCCAGCTAATTTTAAAAGCTTATTTAATCATCGTATATTTTCGTTCCTTTGATTTCCCGAGGAAGTTGGTCCTTGTTGATATCCTTGTATAAAATCGGTTCCCATTGTGCTCGATTCGTCCCATACACTTTTAACGCCTCTCGTGTTCCCTGACTCATAACGGGTCGTATAGCATTCAAAATTACTTCGAAAATATCTGGAGCTGCAAATGACATTTTTTTGTTTCAATTCTTCAAAATCCCTTTTCTATGTTATCAGGCTTACAGCATTTTTATTGTTCAATATAATACTATCGTCAAAAAGTTTGACATTGTCGTCAATTTTCAATAGTTTTATTTGTCTAGAATGCTGGGGAAGCCAACAAATCTAGACCTGAGATAAAATGTATTCTCATTTGCCGAGAATGCAGTAACTTTTTTTTGTTAATAAGCATTTGCTGAACATTTGTATTGGGTAGGAAGTACTAGGAAGTATGATTTTACTAACTGCATTGCTTTATATTTTGAAGTTTTTTGGCAAAAAAATATTCTGCAATTAGTATTAGTGCTGCCGCGGATACCGGATCGGGTAACCGATATCCGAGGTATCCGGTCATTTTGTAGGATATCCGAAAGCAGTCGGATAGTGAACACTATCCGATCATTTTCCGATATCCGAATCGTAATTAAATCAAAGCAAAATAGCAATAATAAAATGTTGCTTTATTTTATTTTTTTAATCTTTTTCTTCCGACGAATCAAATTTGATTTAAATAGAAAATTTTAACTCAACTGATGCGGATTTTGAAATTAAATGAACAGTTGCAGATAAAGTTTATGTCGCGATTATGTCTGTGGTTTAGTTACTTTATAATAATATAGTCATATCGGATATCCGATCGGATATTTGCTATTTGTTAATCGGATATCGGATACTATCCGATCCGATTTTTTACTATCCGCGGCAACCCTAATTAGTATATTGGAGATATATTGGTTGACAGTATGTTTATCTTTCCTTGTAATTTATATACATATACATAGGTACTTACAATTTAGTAAAATCAATTTGTCAGCAGTATTTGGATAGTGTTGCTCATAAGTGGATACCACATGTATAAACATTCCGATGCCTGTAAAATCAACAACAATAAAACTTGTTTAGAAACATAAATAGAATGCTAGATTTCTCACGATATAAAATATTTTAAATTGTATTAAATTACATTGGAGGCATCCTTGTTCACGAATAGAAAATCCGTCAATATTGGCTATAAAATTGTACTGCGATACATTCTTGCCTCGTGCCTGTTCATCTCGAACGATGACATTGACTTCATCAATAATCTTGTCAATATATCTTATGATTCTCTCACGCTTTCCGGTTACAGCTGCTTTTCTCAGATCCCACGTTCCAAGGTTGAGGAACACAACTGTAATAAAATTAGTTTGAGATTAAAGATATTTAATCTAAAATGGCTGATTTACGAATGCGATCAATTCTGATTGTGTTTATGACAGCAGAATTGGGATTTTATTACTTCTCGAGATATAAATATTTTATTATAACTGCTTTCAAATATGTCAATCCAACTAGAAATGGTAAAACTCTTTTCACCTTTAATAAAACAAGAGTTATTTTAGCTACAAATATACAATAGGCTTTTTGAAGGTTAATTTTAGAGGTTTTCTCTTTTTAGTTGGACTGTAACAAATATGTACAACAGAGGTATCCCATTTCGAGCGGGCCACTCGCAGCAAAGTCATATTTTCTCAACTTCCCCAAAATCTATGAAAAAGGT
>JAQGBQ010000426.1:0-22344 GCA_034698485.1 Vertagopus arboreus | reverse complement strand
TGTCCCTTTCCATTCATTAATCTTAATGAAACTCACAAGCAAATTATGCGATTGGAAGGGGAATACGAAGATATCTGCTAAGCAGCAAGTCTTGTCGAGGTTCATGTTCCAGAACCAAAGGCATTGAGGCAATGTTATAAAGAAATCAGATTCGCAAAACACTTGTGGGATTACACTTACATTGTAAACACATTAGTTGAAGATTGGAAGACAACTCCTTGGCATAATATCAATGTGGAAAATATGGATCTGCAATGTAAGAGGATGGCAAAAGAAGTGAAAGCTATGGATAAGGATGTAAAAGCATGGAAGATATATAATAGCTTGGAAGGAACAATTCGAAATATGATATCGTCACTGAAGTCAGTGGCTGAGTTGCAGAATCCGTCTATTCGTGAGAGGCATTGGGAAGAACTTATGCGAGCAACAAAGGTTGGATTTTTCTTTAAATAATTTCACCAAGGAATTTTATTGATATAATTTATTTGATCCAAAATTTTCCCAGATATGGCCACGTTTGTATAACATGTTGATCGTAAGTGAAATATTTTTAAATAATCTATTGGAATTGGATATGTTAATAAATGCTTTTTGCATTTCCAGATACGATTCTCAGTTGACGAAAGTACAACTTTGGCTGACCTATTGGCCCTAAATTTGCACCAATTCGAAGAAGGTGACTAGTAAAATTTAGTAAGTAATTTAAAGTTTTTAAAAATTAAATCTGAATCCTCTTTCAGAGGTAAAGAATATTGTGGACAAGGCTGTAAAGGAAAGTTCAATGGAAAAAAAACTCCGAGAATTAGACACAACTTGGTCAGTACAGGAATACGAATTCGAAATTCATCCTAGAACAAAAACTCAACTCATCAAAGCATCGGAAGAACTTATCGAAATATTAGAGGACAATCAATTACAACTTCAGAATATTGCAATGTCCAAGTACATTGCATTTTTTCATGAAGAAGTAGAATACTGACAAAATCGACTTTTCATGGCTGATCAGGTTTGTTACATGTAAACTAGATTTGCAATTAAAATTAACTTTTAAAGAATCTTAAACTTCATTAGGTGTTGGCTGCACTTGGAGAAGTTCAGCGAACGTGGTCTCATCTTGAATCAATTTTCATTGCTACTGAAGACATTCGCAAGAATCTTCCTGAAGACTCTGCTCGATTCGATGAGATCGATAAAAATTTCAAGACTACACTCAGGTTGCTTTACAAGTCGAAAAATGTTGTGGAATCGACTAATCAAGGAGGATTTCCAATTCTTCCAGAACTAGAAAGACTGCAAAAGGAACTTGCAATTTGCGAAAAGGCTTTAGCCGACTATCTTGAAACGAAGCTACTTATCATGTACTAAAATTATGAAGCGTATCTTTAAGTTTGAGTTATTAAGAGCAATAGCAGCAAAAAATTATGTTTATAGGAAAAACCCTGTTAGAATGTTACTTGGCTTACGCCATATAATAAGGTGATAAGCTCAGTTGGTTGTTCTAGTCAAATTAAGAGTGTGTTTATTGATCTGTAATCTTAAGCTTATATAACAAATAATACACGCCCACAATTAAAGTTTGTTGGCTTGGCCTAAATACAGAGCAATCTTCATCCTGATAAAATACTTATCATGCAGATTCCTTCTGTATTACTTATATTATCAAAGACCCTCTTTATATATTAATACCCTCCTTAAGACAAAACCACCAAGCTCCATATCTCTTCGGTATGTCCTCGGCTTCTCATTTTTCTTGAACTTGGGTTTGCTATTCTCCGTATCTCCTCTGTATCAAATAAGAGTATCCCTAAGTCCATTTATCCTCGAATGCTGCTATCCGAAGATTCCGAATCTTCTTTAGCTTTCTCCTCTGGTAAATTTGTCATTTTCAATTTACTCCTTGGCCTCTTCCGGTGTGAACGGCGGCGTTTTTCCTTCTTGGTACATTTAAACTTTTGCTTGCAGCAAATTAAAAGTATCAACACTAATGACTAATACCAATAATCCACCAACAATTAAAGCAATCCAAAAATAAACGTCGTGATGCCAAGGATCCACATATGATGCCAATACCGGGAACGTCCTGTTTAATTCATTCCAATTGACCAAAGATGTGAGATGCCATGCCAGCTTTTCCATCATCAAAGCATCCTCCTTCTCGTTGTAGACCAAGTTCAAAACCTCTCCTTTATAGGTGATATTATTCAGTCTAAAAGTTGCTGTCAGGGGCAACTTGAACACTTTATTTGGACATTTGACCTTTCTGCTTGAACCAAAGGTAAATTCCAAACCCATGCAGTACACGTAGAAGTTATTGTTGTAAGTTTTTACTTGAATAAAGTCCCCGTCATCATCCTCGTTGCTGTTAGCATGTACCAAAAATTATCAATAAACAATCGTACATAAATATAATTTTCAGACGGTAAAATTGTAAAAAATGGTAGTAGTATTGCCACATGGAAAAATTAATTCTTCTTCTTCCCTTTCTTGCTAGTAACTTTCTTCTTTTTCTTTGCAACCTTCTGCACTACGCTTTCCAACCTTTGTTTCTCAGCCCTTTTTTCCTGACACTTTTCTTTAATAACTGAAAGAAATGCCTGATTTTTTTCAGGATCCGTGTTAAGACCTACTGTATTCTCTTTTTCGCAGACTCTGACACAATTTCTCCATCTGAATCATTTTCCTGACTTTCATCAATAATTAGGCTAGGGTTGCTTTCCTCATCCTTCAACACATCTCTTATAGCTGGCGCTCTCTGTTTATCCTCACTTTCATTTTCCTCCTCATCTTCACTTTTCTCTTTATTTGCAGGCAATATTCCTATCTCATCACTTTCCTCCTGATCATCTTCAATTGATTCTCATCTGGTACTAAAAATTTGTCGTTCAAACAACTCTCAGAATCACTACTTTTGATGATCCAGAAATCAGCGTCTGTAATCTCTAATAAAGCATTTTTACCTTCCACACCTTCACTATCACTATACTCATTTACATCCTCAATTTCATTAACATTCTCTTCCTCCTCTCCTAACCATTTTACATTACACAGTGGCCTACTGCTGTTATGATAGCTCTCTACTCCAGGCGTTTGCTCTATTTTCTTATAAGTAAGTGCCCGAAAGGTGAACTTCTTGGTGCTCAATCCAGTAACTGGATCGGGTTGAGGAAGTCTGATCAGCCTGTTATTGATTCGCTTGGGTTTAGGTCCAGAATACTCTGCCTTGCTGATCCACATTTCTCGTGCCCACTTATTCCTTTATTCCGGTTTGCCTGTTTTAAAAACATCATGTAAGATACTATTTAAAGATTTTAATAATATTTGAATAATTTGATGTGATTTTAGAGAAGAAAAAAACTTACATTCATTAAATCTTCCATATACTGTTTGAAATCATCAAACTGCTGAAGATGATCTTCCACCAACTCTGAGTCGATATTGTCAAAACTTTTGTTACTAGAATAGGGATATTTTATGGGTTCTTTGGCTGTTTCCCATGATGACTCATTTTCATTCTCAGGTCTTAATCCTTTGATGGGGAACCACATTATGTCCTTTAGGTCAGATTTGTCTTCCCTGTAACAATCGTTGTGTCGGTTTTCAATTTTTTCTTGACCCCTACGAACGTTCAGTCCATAGGCATGAACGAACTTTGTTGAGCAGTCGGAACACTTATACAGGATGTGATGCATGAATGGATGGACAAGACCAACGTGGCGTTGGATGGTCCAACTTCTATCAAATCCCTGTACAACCATCTTGTTATAGAGGAGACAGTAATAACAAAGACAAAAGACGGTACTGCCTGATGGGACGATCAGCAGGGTGTAAGCTAAAAAATCAAAAAAGTTAACGTAAATTATAACATTTATATGGTAGGCATTTATTGACTGAATTTGCTTAATGGAATTCCACCATGTTTAACCCATAAAAAGTTTAAAAAACCATTAAAAAGTTCAAAAAAGTGAAAATTGCATGCAGATAATCAGCGTTTTTTGATAATTTAAAGTATAATTGAGGTAGGCATTAAATATTTATATCTAGGAAAGGTAAATATACCATGTCTACCTAAAATAACTTTGAAAAACCATTAAAAAAAACCGAAATTTCAAATCACACTTAGATAATCAGCATTTTAAAGAGTTTTTTAAACTTTTTTTTAGGTAGGAATTGTATATTTATGTATAGGAAAGGTAATCACACAGTGCCTACCTAAAATAAAGTTCAAATAAACAAAAAAGAGTGAATAATTTCAATACAAACTTACGCATCATTGGTTGAGTCTCCAAATTACCTTCTTCGTCAAAGATAATCGCCACTCCGTACACCAACTGTATAAAATTATAGTAGAATTTATCTCGATCATTACGTGTGAATTTGTAGAGCTCCGGCGTAGATCTAAATAAAAAAAAAACATTAAATGTTACTTAAGGTAACATTATAATTAGTTAAATTAAATAAAGATAAATTTACCTCCATTCGTTCTCTACTTTAGCGTCCCCCCGTTTTTTGAAATTCGAAGCCGAAAATCCGTTGCCTTTACTTCAAAGAACATAGAATACATATGTTTTCCAGCGTTACGGATCTTCACCACACCAATCTTGTCCATAATTTGGAGCTTCTTGGCCACGGTAGCTCTCTGCTTGGGGACGATTGCTTGTCCAGACTCTTTAACTTTTGGAGCAGTCTTTGGCTTGTTTTTTTTTGCTCCATTTTCTCCTTCTCCTCATCATCATCTTCAGAGTCTAGTTCAGGTGGTGATGGGGGTAAGGCTTTTTGTTGACGCTTTGGATACCGTGAAGTTGATGAAGTTGATGAAGGGGAGACGAATGGAACTAACGAAGTCTGCTGTGAAGGAGGTCCTGGAGCAGCGTCCATATCCGAGTCAACCAGCGAGTAGTCAGACTCATAATCAGATGCATCGTAAGGGTCCACAGGGTTTACAGGCTCAACACGCTTCTATAATACATAGAAAAGTCAAACAATAAATGATGACATAAAATGTTAACAAGTGTTATGATAATAATAATACTACCTGTGGCGTTTCCTTCTTCTTTGTAGCTGCCAAGCTCTTCCGCAGTTCTTGAGCACACACTTTCGAGGTAGAGGGTTTGGGGAATGAATTCCTTCATCGCTTCATCTTGAACCGGTACAAAAAAAAAACAATTAAAAAATGTAATAAAAATTTAAATGAATTGAACAATTCATTCTTTACTATAAATTCTATACAAATTTTAAAAACAATAAACAAAATGCAATGAATAGAATGAAAAAACCGAAAAAATACCACTAGACTTGCTTTTTGAATCCAATTATTATTATTATTGTTGTTGTTGTTGTAATGATGTTGGTGCGATGACTTCCGTCTTCTAGCTGTGTAAAACAACAAATGCGGAGTTTCTTTCTCTCTCACCGACTTTTTATATTATTTAGAAGAAGCCTGTCAGCCCATAAGCCGTGTGTCTCAAATCAACCAAAACAATCCAAAGATGGCTCACACATCTGGATTTTATCTCTTGTATATAACTTTCATAACTTTTCAGGAAAAGTGATTTTAAATGCATTTATTTTGATAATTGGATGCTTTTTAATGGTACGCATTATAAATTGTTCGTGTTAATTTATACATATTCTTGCATGCCTACACTTTTAAAATGCATATTTAATTAAAAAACAAGTTTTATTTGCAAAAAAAGTTTTAAATATAATTTTCATAGAAAAAGTGGTTTAAAATGCATTTATTTTCATAATTAGACACTGTCAAAAAAAAGTTTCCAGATCTCTAGTACGATAAATATAATTGTGACAAACTACAGTACAACAGTTAGGCACTCAAAAGTGTATGATGATGGCACAGTCGATTAAAGAGTCTACTTTTTGTCCAACTACTCAAGATACATATAAACGATAGTTCAATACTTAACTGGGGTCAATTTTTATCTGATTGTTTTTTTATCGTTTTAAACATTAACATGTTGTTAACCTAAACGCATCCTCTGTCTCAGAGAAAGTCTGCTTAACACAACTGGTTGAAAAAGAAAATAGCGTTTTCCCCCCTGCTATCTTTGCCCAAACCCACAGCATACAAACAATCATCTTACAAAGAAATGAGTGCATTCCTAGCACCTTAGTATTCCACTTTGCCAGTTTGTCCTTTGTTTTTGACCATCAAGACGAAAGGGTCAGCCTCGACAATTGTTAAGTTCTCGTTAGTAATTGGAGCTGAGAATTCCAAAGAGAGTGATGTTCCGGTCTCATCCAAAAAACACTTCTTAAATTCTCCAAACTTTAGTGGTCAAGCGGTGTCACAGGGCAAAGTGATATTAAGGAAATCGAAGAAACTCTCATCCATAATCTTCTTTTGCCAAAGTCGCTTCGTCTCTTGTACTACTCTTCTTCCTACTATCAATCGAGAGATTATGTAGGAAACCAAAAGCTGAACTTCAATGACATTCTCTTGGAAAAAATTAACATCCTCTATTAATTTATTCACTGTGACTCCTATATTCTTCATTTCGTCTTTTAGAAAAATTAGGTCCTTGCTGTTGAATTTAGCTTTGAGCTTCATATCATCTAGTTTTCTTTCTATCTGAGACTGAGTCACTTCAAGTTCATCAGTTTTATGGACTGCATAGCTACCAATACCAACTCCGGCACTTGCCACAACAAAAACAACGATCCGTCCGACTACAATGGGGACTGCTTTTCTTTCTCTCATTTTGCCTACCTTCTTAGGGCACATCTTCTCGAGTTCTCCTCGGAATAGAATTTCATATTGCTGATCACATCTTGATTTCAACTTTGTAATCGCATTGGGAGGAAGTCCGTCCAAAGGAAGAAGAATGCACGGAAACACCAGATTTATCTTCGCTTTGATACTATTGAATCCAACACCTGCTGGCGCAGCACTCTTTCGCCACAATACAGGACTCCCTTCTTGAAGTTTTTGACAACTTCCCAAACCCAAAAACAAAAACCGTGCTACTGAAAACAAAAAGTTGATTTACTTCATCGATGATATGAATATGCCCATCGTTTGTGATTTTATTGTTTATCATTATAGTTTTAATGGTGATACCTTAAATATTAATATTTTTTGGTGAGGTTGATGCTTATGGAACGGTACAACCACACACTCTGATTCGACAACACATGGATTATATTCATTGGTATGACAGAGCGAAGCTGTCTTTGAAAGAAATTCACAATGTTCAATATGTGGCATGTATGAACCCTACCGCTGGAAGTTTCACTGTAAGTCTTCTGGATTATTAAAAATTGCACAATAATTATTGATTAATGGTCAATAGTTAATTTTAATATGGTTCACAGATTAACCCTCGCCTACAAAGACAGTTTGCAAATTTGTCGGTTGGATTCCTTGGAGCTGATGCATTGCAAACTATTTACATGTCCATTCTGGAGCAACACTTGGCAAATCCAATTCAAATTTCCACCGTCCATTTAAAAAAGTGCACAAGCTGTGGTTAATGTCGCACTTGCACTTCATTCCAAAATTACTTCAACATTTTTGCCCACTGCCGTCAAATTCCATTACATTTTCAATCTTCGAGATCTTTCAAACGTTTTCCAAGTAAGTCAAGTTGTTAATTTGAATAAGAACATAATAATTTATTTATTTACAATTTACAAGTGCTATAAATTAATTGTTGTTCAATTAATTTGATATGGTTTGCTATTCAGCACTTTCGACTGCCTTCAGCAACCTACAGATTTGGTACGGCTTTTGATGCATGAAGCGAATCGAGTGTATGGAGACAAACTGGTTGACGAGAAAGATATCCAGACGTTTCAAAAATTGCTGGCCGATAATGTGAAAAAGAGATTTCCGGTAAGGATATTCACCTGACAGTGTTAGAATAATATATTCCAGTACTTATTCATAGCAGAAATTGCATCTTTAGGATATGGACGAGTCAACGTTAACGGCGAAGCCTCTTATCTATTGTCACTTTGCCCAAGGAATGGGTGACCCAAAGTACATGCCGGCAGGTCCGCTTTTTCATCCATTTCCTTGTTAACTTTGATGAATCTTATTGTATAAATTTGCTTGTACATTTTCACAGGCAGCTTTCTTTCTCAACGTATTCAAGATGCTCTGAAATCATACAATGATTTCAACGCGATCATGAACCTGGTTCTTTTTGACGATGCAATTAACTACGTATGCAGAATTAACCGAATTCTGGAATCCCCTAGAAGAAACGCACTTCTTGTTAGAGTTGGCGGAAAACAAAGCTTGTCTCGTCTTGCACCCTTCATATCTGGACAAGACGTGTTTCAAGTAGCTTTGAGAAAAGGCTATGGAATTGCGGATTTGAAGTCAGATTTAGCCCTTTTATACATCAAAGCAGGAAAGAACCTCGGTACAATGTTTTTAATGACTAATGCCCAAGTTGCTGAAGAGCATTTTCTTGTTCTGATCAATGACATGCTTGCGGTATCCGGTGAAATTACGGATTTACTGCCGGAGGATGAAGTTGAAAATATTATCTCTAGCATGAGATCTGAAGTCAAAGCTATAGGACTTCCTGACACACGGGAAAATTGTTGGAAATTCTTTATTGAACGAGTGAGAAAAGTCTTGAAAAGTGTCTTGTGCTTCTCTCAGGTAAGACTAGTGAATCTTGTTATGTAATAATTGCCTGAAATCTGTAATCACGATTAAAATTAAAGAGATATTTTTGAAACGCTTATTTTCAGGTTGGAAATACATTAAGGAATCGTTCCACAAAATTCCCAGCAGTTGTAAACTGTACATCAATTATCTGGTTTCAAGGATGGCCAGAAGACGCTTTAATGTCAGTATCTCGGCGTTTTGTAAAAGATACTTAAGCTTTGTCACACCACGTTCATGATTCTATAGCCAGCTTTATGGCATTTGTTCATTGAAGTGTAACAGAAATGTCCAAAACTTATTTAGCAAACGAGAACCGGTACAATTACACCACACCCAAGCCCTTCTTAGAGCAGATATATCTTTATGGAAAACTTGTTACAACAAAGAATAAAGAAGCATTTGTAAAAGCTGATAGATTGGAAAGTGGTCTAACAAAACTGGAATCCTGTGCCCAACAAGTCGAAGCTTTTAAAAAGGTACTGGCTGTACAAGAAGTTGTTTTAAAAGAAAAGAACGATCAAGCAGATACTCTTATTCAAGTTGTGGAGAAAGAAACTAAAGTTATTAGTGAAGAGAAAGAAAATACAACTGTAGAGGAAAAGAAAGTGGCTATAACTGCTTTAGACGTTGGAAAAATTAAAGAGGTCTGCAGAATCGAGTTGGAGAAAGCTGAAATTGCTTTCCAAGCTGCTTATGCTGCACTTAATACTTTGAACAAAGCGAATCTGACAGAGTTGAAGACTTTTACTTCATCACCCGCAGGTATATTTTTCAAAAGATGATTTGTATTGTATTCTATTGTATGTCCTGTTTTTATTGTGCCATAACCATATTCAGTACAAACTTACTGGTCTTCCATATGTGACACAAGGTCTTAATAATAATAATTTCATTCGAAGTTACATAATTGCATTCTTCTACTGTTAGGACAAACTATACTACTATTTTCGATTAATTTAATTCTCTGCTAAACTAATTAATCACAAATACTTATATATATAGTAAATAGAATTATTATATTTTGTCACATTATTATATTATATAAATTCATTGTGTCTTTGCTCCGATATCCATTCATTCATTTGCTTTTTAAAACCAAATACAGATGTTTCCGCAATATTTTTAATTATTGCAGGGAGCTTGTTCCATCCAATTATTGATTGATAAAACATTGAGTTTTCATAAGTTTTTGTTTTGTGTGTTGGTGGAGTGATTGTTTGTGTACTTACATTTAATTTCATTTTTGCTTCTGCATACATTTTTTTGATACTCTCTACTTTGCTATCATTTTTTAGAAATTTGAAGATATTTAAACCTAAGAAGTAATCTAATCTTTCTGTTATTGTTAATAAGTTATGTTTTTCTAATAATTCGTAGTAATTTATTTTCGGAAGTTTTTTCTTAGTGAGATTTTTGTGTTTTTTGTAGATGGTTGGGTACGTGTATAGGGTTATAATGTCATTTGTTTTATTTTGTATTTTGCCTAATTCGTTTCTTTTTGCTGATCCCCAAATTGGTAAACAATAATCAGTGATTGAGTTTACATAAGTGTGAATTAGTAGTGTAAGTACTCTTGAGGTGGGGTGTATTTAATATAACATATAATATAATATAATACAATATTGCTTATTAAAATTTTCCATAGATGTTATCAACGTTAGCAGTTGCTGTTACGTCTTCTGGGAGGGAACTCGAAATGGGAAAGTTCCAAAAGACAAGTCCTGGAAAACTGCCAAGAGTACAATGATGAGTGATGTGGCTAAATTCATTGATGGACTAATAAATTTAGAAAAGGAGAAAATAACAGCAACCATAATTGACGCAATGAAACCTTATTATGATGTTCCTGGCTTTGAACCTGAGAATGTTCGAACAAAATATTTTGCAGCTGCCGGACTCTGCTCTTATATTGTTAACGTACTTAAATTCAACGAAGTTTTTCAAGATGTGAAGCCAAAACGGATGGCGTTACAGAAAGCAACAGATGTTTTGAATAAAGCTCTTGATCAGTTGACATTTTTAAAGAATAAAATTTCAGAGTAAGTCGTTACTTATTTTAAATTATCAAGATAAGCATAAAACGAGTTTTATATTTATGCAATAGATTGAAGAGTAAGTTGACAATATTAACAAACGAGTATGAAACTGTTATGATCAATCAAGTTTTAGGCTTGAGCTCTTCAAATCGACTGATAAGTCATTTATTGAATCAAGTAATATGTATGCATTCATCTATTCTAAATATAACAATAACATAAAAGGTTGCCCTTCTACAGGACGGATGCAAGTTGCAATGTGCTTGATCTACATTTCAACTTTCATATCTAACAGAGTCATCAAAATTTAAGGATACAGTAAGGCGACAAAAATTAGGTTTAGAACATAGTTGTTTATGAATATTTCAACACTCCCTTTAAACAATTATCCCACTATAATAATCTTGTGTCCTGGGCAGCTTGGAATCATCTCAACCTCCTCTGCGTCCTTCACAATGAGCTTGTCTTGATCTGTCTTGCTTTTCCAAAAATAATTAGCTACAAATACGGCAGCAATTATGACCATACAGATTCTACATACAATGAGAGTGATCTCAGCGATACTCAGCTGATGTTGATCTTGAAATTTGAACTCTTCCAGATTCTTAGCTTCTTCAGCAATTTGTGTGTTGTGTTTATGTAACTGGCATGAAATTCCATACTAAATTTACAAAAATCCAGTTCAGTCTAGGGTTCAGATGCCAATTAATATGTTCCGTCAGAATTGGGTCTGCTGTTTCTCTGTATACTACTTTCAGAAGATTTCCTTTATACTCAGGTCAGAGGTAAAGGCAAAGTAAACACCTTATCTGGGCAGTATATTGTCCTCTTTCCAGTCGTATACTAATTATATGGACCATATATGTAGTATTTGTTGTCGAAGATCTTTATTTGGATAAAGTCTTTCTCGTCACCCGTCCGTGACGGCCTGCATTTTCCCATCTGGTAGAGGTTTCCTTTATCCTTTAAAGTACTGTTGGAGCACTTCTGTTTCAGAGCTAGTCCAATCTTATTCTTCGCAGTCTCCATATGTGTTTTATACACACGATCGTCAGATGTTGAAACGGTGGCAACAGTTGGTCCAATGTACTTGAGTAAACATGTTATATTATCCTTTCTGAGTAGTGGGACAAATGCATCAGCCTCAATTCTGGTGAGGTTCTTGTTGATGATAGAAACAGAAAAGTCAAGAAGTATACTTTCTTGATCATCCTTTAGGTTACAACAGGTCACAAGGCAGTGTGAAGTTGAGGAAATCAAACCGATCAGAGGTTAACTCTCTCTTCCTCCATGCTTTTCCAGTTTTCAGTAATGCTTTTCTACCTTCTATTAACTTTCCGGTAATGTAAACAATGAGGTACTGGAGTTCAATCACCTTCTCTCGGTATAGGGTAAAATCCTCCACAAGTTGATCGAGAATAGAAGTAACTTTACGCACTTCATCTTTTAAGTTTTCATATTTCTCATTTCCAATGAAGACTTCTCTTTGTAGTTTGTCCAATGCCTCTTTAAGTTCTTCTTTTTGTGTTTCGAGGGCATATGTTCTTAAGACTCTTCATATCCCAATTTCTATTCCTGCACTCGGAATTACAGCTACAATCAGTAATCCAATCATAATCGGTTACCGTTTTGTCCTCCTGCCGATGATTTCGTTTTGGGATAGACATATTTTCTGCAGTTTATTCAGAAATATTTCCTTGTATGCTTTCTCGCATTGTTCATGAATGGTTTCCGCAACTCTGGTCTCAACTCCTTGTATAATGAGTAGATCACACGGAGAAATCAGTTTGACTGTCATCATGATGGAATTAAACCCTGTGATGACTAAATCATGAGTTTTCTTCCATGAAATCGGACTGGGAACATCATGTATATCTGAAGCCACTCCTAACTTGAAAAATAACAGAAGCAGCATAGTTAAACTCCAAAAGACGTTAGGCCTTTTGCAGGGGCCGTATTTCTTTTTTTGTCCCTGCAAACGCAATTTTTTGAAAATATCCCTGTTTCGGGGGCGGGGTCAATTATTGTATATATGAAGTTTTGAATTACAAAATATTCTTTTTTCGTTTAAATGCAGACCAAACTTGCAAATCCGCACTACCAGCTAAGGATCACTCTTAGATATTGATAAAATGTTATGTGGAATTGTCATAATTTTAAAACGTAACTAGATTGTACATTCCTCTTGTGTTATCTATGTTTCAACAAAATGTAACTATATGTAATAAGTAAGCTAAAAATGTGTTTGTAGTAAAAAAACGCAGCCTGTATAAGAAGTACGCTTCATATATTTTTATTACTTATTTATAGAACTAAAATAAGTTCTTGCCAAGTTTGGTTTAATTTAATCTTATACTTGGTTTATAGCAGACCAAAATCTGCTTGCAGCGAACGCAGTATAAGCTTGAATCAAACCAAGCTTGGCAAGAACACTTATTTTAGTCCTACAAATAAGTACTAAAAATATGTAAAGTTTATTTCTTATACAAATTGAGTTATAATGAAATTCAGATGAACGGGTTTTAAAAATAAATTATATAAATGAATGAATGAATCATGCTTGTCAATTTCATATGATTTTATTTATCTTTTATATAGAAACAGATGGTATGTAAAAATTAATACTATCCATGCATTTTAGTTGTTTAGAAAATTAGCTGTTCGAATTTTTATTACTTTACAACATATTTATTAAGTATTTAATATTTTTGTAGCACGAAAAACATTTATAATTCTGTACATATTAAAGTCCGGAAATTTTACATAGGAAAGTCTGTTTCATATTTGAATTCATTTATAGTCAAAACACATAACAAAAGGCTATATAATTAAATAGTTAATTGTCCATTAAATTGAAACTACTTCAGTTACAGCTCTTGAAAATTATGTGTTGAGAGTTAAATTCATTGTAGTACGTACTTGACCGTGCTTTGCCATCTGTTATAAATTCAAAGTATATTTTAGGTTTAATATTTATGGAATACAAAGTAATAATTTTAGTTTAAATACCGTAAAAAATGCTGTAGTTATACAGATCTATTAGCAATTCTACGAGAGCTTGTAGAAAAACAGCTATATCTGGACTGGTTTGTCGTTTAAGCTTTTTTATTTCCGCCTCAATGTTAAAATACTTTTTTCGAATTAGATACTATTCACTTAGATTATCCGGAAGTATGCCTTGGAGTAAAAATCCAGTGTCTTTAGATTCCAAATCAGCAACAAAAGGGTATTTGGTCATAGCAAAAATGTAAAACATAAATAACGTATATTTTGTTTAATTCTGTTTAAAACAATTAATTTGAAAGAAATTATTGTTCTCAATTTTCCTTCCTCGCAAGGGTGCCTCACCAAATTTGAATGAAAATGGATGGTGTAGCTGTAACGTTCCATTAACCCACTCTTCATTCATTTTTGGTCCACCACCAGAAATGTCCATTCTGGTTGTTGTACCCGATTCGCAAAAATCGTCATTTCCAAAATCACTATCCTGTTCTTCCACTTCATTATATAAGTCTTGCCATGTCACTTCACACATTTCCAAGTCCTCTAAATTAGTTGGAGTTTCGATATAATCATCATTATCTCGTGTTTTCTTCATCAGCATCATAAGCTCCGTGGTTTGGGCACAAAGGGTGACAAACAATTAATACTGCCTACGATGTTCCGTGTCATGCAAAGTTGCTAGCTTCAGCCACAAAAAATCCATGAGCAAATCCGGAATGGAAACCGAAAGGGGTAATAATAATATATGTCCCAGCAAATTGATAAATACTTGGTGTAGGAATATTATGCTATTGTAAAAGTTCGTCTTCGACCATGAATCCTTTATGCATAGGGAAAAAGGCACAATTTATTTTAGGGTCAAATTTTTCCTGTAATTTATTGAGAAGCTCAATGTATTTCAATCCATACCATGGAGGGACAAATCGCCAAGTTTTATCTTCTCCTAGGTGCATATAGTTCATGCTATAACTTGCGAAATCTGTTAAATAAAATAAAATAAATGGCTATTTTTCGAGAACAATAAATTCATTTAAATGTTTTTCCATACCTTCCACATGATCACAAAATAACGATCCATGAGCACTGCAGTATATGTATGATCGTCTGAGATCTTTGCCATCCCGAGAATCTTTCCAGCGGCCTTGTCTCGAAAAAAATGTGTTGAGGTTAGTCACATTAAATGATCGACAATCAGAGTCAAACAGAATTCCGGAGGAATCTTTCAAGTAGTACCTTCGTGTCTTCGCAAAATTCTTCCAAAACTGTTTCTTAACATCCTTCACTGTTCCATACGGTCTGTCGCATCTTTAAAAGAATAAAAAATGCGTGTTTAAGTATCATACAACTGAATTATTAGCAAAATATGTGATATTTTTTTATACTTTTTTGTAAAAGATCAAATCGTTAACTGCTTTTATCGATCATTCCTATTAGTCTAAAAATGATTCTGTGCGATTTTGGTGTAATTTGGTCTTGTATAAAGCTTGTGACAGGCAGAAATATCAAGCGTGTATTTTTCATTTTTAGTGCGTTCTTTAACGGCTTACATGGTTACTCTTGTCTGACCGTCTGTAAATCCGATGACGGCCAACAGAGTTGATCATCGCTCTCAAATTTTGCACACACGTTCTTGGATTTGAAACTGAGGCTAAGCTCGAAGATGGGTTAAATCGGTTCAAGGGTTGACTCGTGGGTGACCCTAGGGTGGTTACTATGGATATTTGACCTAAAGCCACCAAAATGTTCAAAAAAATTCGTTGAATTTTTAAAACAAATAAAGTCAAATAAATAAAGTCAAATAATTTAAGTCAATTAAATGTTCCAAAAGATCATATTTTATAGTCATTGGAAACAGATTTCAGAGACAGAGACTACTCCATTAAATTTTGCATGCTGAATCTCGCAATAAATTTGGTAGTAAAATCAGTAGTTTGGAAAATTTTGGTCCATCAATTGACCCAGAGTGGTTGACCCTAATGGGTTTATATAAATTTTAACTCTCAACCTTGAATTTGCATAAGCAAATTTTGTTTTAGAGATAAACTCAACCGGAGAAAATATTGAAAATTAAGATTAAACTTTAAAAAGAGTTGATACAAGAGATGTTTAATTGAACATGTTAAGAACGGGCCCTTTATGGCTGCTTGGAGTCGTTTTTTTGCTACAAATGCTAAACAAAACCAAATTACACTAAACTTGCTCAGAATCATTACTATACTCCTAGGAATGAGTTATAAAAACAGTTAATGATTTGGTCTTACACAAAAAAATGTAATGTAAAAAAATCGTAAACCTAATCTATTTTTCTGTTATCTATTGAAGTTAATCACGATTGCAATAAAAATAAGGGCTCAACTAACCTTTCTTTTCTGCAATGTTCCCAAAAAGGTTTCATTGTAAACTTCTTATTAGGATACCGTTTATTATCACTAGGGGGCACAAAATTGAACCTGGAAACTGCAGGAAGGTGATTTTTAACCTCTGCTTCTTGATAGTATGGAGTAAATTCATGAGAAATATCTTCATATCCATCTTTTCTTGCTTTATGTGAATTAGGAGGAATTATCATGGCTCCACCAGAATAATGAGCACCACAATAATACATAAAAGTAATAAATCTTTCGTGGTTGTCCATCATCTCTTCATTTGGCTGAAAAATCATAACTTTGTTGAATAAATGTTCGGGTATTTTTTATTGTCCGTGATTCCATAATATTTCGGTATAGTTCCCTTTTCATAGATCTTAACAAACTCCAACCACTGTTTGCCATGACTAAATCTTTCGACTTTTACATTTGGATCCTCAGAAGATTCTTTTTGGGTAATCTAAAATTATATAAAAACAAAATCTTTGTTATGTGACATTAATTTTCAAGCAAATTAATAACTAAGTGTCCATACGATCTTTTCAAGAAACATTCCCACTCGTTTTGACAACTTGACTCTTCCAATTCAACTGGGAGTTCACCGTGAACGTCAACATCGGTCAGATTTGAAGTTTTTAAACTGAATTCATCAGACACATCAGGGAAATTTTGATCTTCATCAATAGATAATCCATCTGATGATTCATAATGCGACTGACCTTTGGCATAATTTGTTATATCCTCTTCAGGATGTCCATCTGAGAATTCATCATTGTCTGAATTGTTTCCAAAATCATGTTTATATTCGTTAATACAACTTTTTTAATGAAATTCATGATCTTCTGTAATTTCTAAAACATACATCCTGTCTTTCAAAAAGGTTGTGTGTGTAGTGAGCTCTCGTTTTCATAATCCCTAACAAAACCTAAACTCTTTTATTACACGACTCAATAATATTCCCTCCTTAAAATGGGCAAAAATGCTAAAGTCCCTGCTAGTAAAAAGCGTACCCGTGACCCCAATGATGACCTTGAAGACTCTGATACCGTGACCGTGTCGATTTTTAAAAACCTACTTTCCTTGCAAACTCAAGAATTGGAAAGATCTGGTGAATGCTCAGAATTCTAAAATCTCTGAGCTTAAAGTTGAAGTTAATTCCTTAAAGACCACTGTCAATAAGTTAACAAGCGACAATGAATACCTGTAGACCGAACTAGGTAAAATCAACCTAATAATACTCCATGATGAATCTGTCAGTGAATTTTCCGAACAACTTCTATGCATCATCACTAGCATTCTCTCTAATCTGTGCTCCGAACCTGTTACGATCGACACTGCAACACGTGTTGGCAAGTTCACTAAAAATAGAACTCGCCCAGTTAAAGTGCGCTTTTTGTCCATTTCGCAAAGAAATCTTGCTTTCAAAAACCGATTTCAACTTCCTGAGCAACGAAGTATTTCTGAGGACCTACCATTTAGTCTAAGACAGTCCCATCGAGTTCTGCGATATGCCAAGAAGGATGCTATGGACAAAGGAGTCAGTGAAAACAAAATAACCATAGATTTAAAAAACAAGATGATTCAAATCAAGAAAAAACTTTTCAAAGCAAAAGAAGGACTTCTAATTGAATTGAATGCAATAGAAAATCCTAAAACTACATCTGAGACTACTTCCACATCTATTGCAACCACTCTTCCACCTGGAATCTCAACACAACACGGACCTTTTTTAGAAGACAACTCTCGGAAGAGAGCAAGGCGAAATCCAAACTCCATCCCCCATAACCTAACCTAACTCTAATGCTCACAACACCGTTCTACTCTCATCTCGAAACTTCAGTCCACAACTAACTAATAATAAATTAAAATCAAACCTACAAGTAAGAAAATCTTTACCTAAGAATCATCCTAAAATAATGCATTTAAATGTTCGATCTCTTAAAAAACATCGCAACGAAATTCATAACCTTATCTCGTTAAATAACTATGACATTATCCGCCTATCAGAGACGTTTCTAAAGCCGAATCATCCTTTTATTGGTTGGTGCTATCTTTATCAAGGATAAATATAAAGTTCAAAATCTAGACATTGATGAGATCAACATCTCTAACAACATTGAAATGATTACGTTAAAAGTGCAATTCAAATTTAATAAATCTTGTATCATATCGTGTGTCTACCGCCACCCTGATTATACTGCTAGTGTGTTAAAAAATGACATTAAATCTCTAGAAAAAGTATATAAATACTTCTTAAATTTAAATATGACAATATATAACCTCGGTGATTTTAACTTTCGTGATGACTATATCATTCCTCTCCTTGATATGATTAAACAAAAAATTATATGACTCAATTAATTAACAAGCCAACTAGAAAAATTAAACTATTAGACCTCATCATAACTAACAATACCGATAGCATTATAAATTCAGCAGTTTCTGAACCATTTATATCAGACCATCGTCCAATTGAGTGCCAAGTTAATATGAAAAAGCCAAGTGCCTACACGTGTCATAACTTTTCGTCCGTTCAACAAAATTAATCTGAATAATCTCATAATAGACTTAGAAAAAGTACAACCAATTTCTAACTTCCTAAGCTCTCAACAAAAACTGGATATCATTCTTCATACCCTGACTACGACTTTTGACTATCATGCACCTACTATCCAAAAAACTATCAAGGTAAAACCAATCAAAAAATATGTATCCCACAATACCACTAAGCTTATTCGACAAAGGAATCGTTGCTACTACCTCTTTAAAAAGAAACCAATGCCATATTTAAAGAACAATTTAAATCATTTAAAGGACCTAGTTAAATACTCCATTCAATATGACACAAAATACGAACTTGATGAAAAGGTTAGAAACAAAAGTTTTTGAAAAGGATTTAACCAGTTTTATCCCTTAAAATCAAAGAAGACTACCAACATTGACTTAGAACCCGATGCCATAAATGACTATTTTGTTAACATTTCAATGCCTGAGACTGATGCTAATAATCAACCCGTCAAATCTAAAACTTCAGAAACTCATGATGACCAGCCTTTACCCGATGCTAATACGGAGGAACTTAAACTAATCTTGTCCGAGCTTAAAATATTTGATTTAAAGTTAGCATGGAAAAGAATGAAGAAGAAAACGTCCACTTCATCTGACCCTATGGGAATCAGCCCTATGATGATAGACATGGCCCTAAACTCTCAACTTTTTACAACTCAACTGAATGATCTGTTCAACACCTTTACTTCTACTGGTATAGTCCCTCCTGTCTTAAAAACTTTCAAAATTATCCCGATTATCCCCAAAAACTCGAGTCCAACTTCATGTAATGATTTAAGACCTATTGCTATTCAGCCTATACTAGTAAAATTATATGAAAAATGTATACATATCATACATATCTCAACTAACCCCACATCTAACTAAACAAAAAATTCTCTGTCCTTCCCAATTTGGATTTAGAAAACTACACTCAACAACTCATGCCCTAATCTCTATTCTAGACTATATCTATGATGCAATTGATAAAGGTCATGTTTGTTTTATACTTTCACTTGATCTTAGGAAAGCCTTTGACCGTGTTGACAGAAAAAATTTAATAAATAGAATGAAAGAGTCTGAAATTCATGACAAAGTTTTTAAATCCCTATTATCTGACAGAAAGCAATATGTTAGTGTAAATAATGAAGGCATTATCAATAACTCTAGTATTAAAATGACTGAACTTGGAGTTCCACAAGGTGGTTGTAACTCAAGCATTCTATTTTCACTGTTAATTAATGACCTACCTTTACATGTTAAAAATTCTTTGACAATTATGCATCCTGACGACACCAATATTGTAATTAGCGGTGCACCTGACAAACTTAAAGAAACTATTGATCTTCTTGAAGAAGATATCTATAATATTTGTAAATGGATGAGTGAAAATAATTTACAATTGAATGATGATAAAACGCAAATGTTAGTAATTGCTAAACCTCACATATTATCCAATTTGCCTAATATTACTGTTAAACTGAATGATTGCGAAGTTAAAAGAGTAGAAAAATTAAAAATATTAGGTATTTTAATTGACAGTAAGCTTGATTTTATTAAGCATGCAAAAAAAGTTGCAAGAAAATGTAACTCGACTCTTTTCTCCCTGTATCCGATTAAAAATATCCTTAGCTATGAAAGCAAACTATTGCTAGTTAATGCTTACATCTTCTCTACACTAAACTATGGTATATTGGTATGGGGAAATGGCTCTGTTGAAACAAGCAAAATTGTAAATAAAATAATTAGAAGTGCTGCACGATTTGTTTTCAATCGTAAAAAATTTGATAAAATCTCCTTTGAGATCAATCACGACCTAGAATGGTTAACATGTAAATATAAAATGCAGTTTGAATATCTGAAGGTTTGTTATAAAATCTCAAAAAATCTTGTCCCTGATAAATTTCTATACTATCTTAATAATAATGAAACTGTCGAAAGAGTGACTCGTGCTAGTAAGTATATATCTCAAGTAAATAATAGTAATTGTAAGTTGGGTGAACGCTCAGTGACGTATAATATTAATAAGTTATGGCTAAACTTTCCGGAAGAAATTGAAAACTCAAGCTCATTCGAACTATTTAAAGTCCGTTCCTACTCACACCTGCTTACTACTCAAATATGTAAAAATGAACCTAATCTACATGAGTTAAACAATTGTGACCTATCATGTGAACAGTGTGCTTTATTATTTGATGACTACTTTTAATGGAAAATTCCTGCAGAAATTACCGTATTTGACTCTGAAGGAGTCAAACCATGGAACAATGTGCTTTACTATTTGATGACTTCTTTCAATGAAAAAATCATATCAAAAATACCGTACTGGATTCTGAAGGAATCAATCCACACTTTTTACTTCTAATGCAGTTTGACCAAATGTTAAACTTGTTTGCTTACTGACTTACTTAATATTATTATGAACCCTCTTATATTTAATTTTACTTCTATTGTCACCTTAGTTTCTCTTTGCACAAAATATTTATTTGGTGAGTACTATTTTGTTAAAGCCAGCACAAGGGTAAAATATCACTTAGCTTCAATTTCTGTGTATTTCTGTGAACAATGTTTTATTTATTTTTTCCTTCTATTGGTGACTTCCTACTATACTATACGACAAGAGATAAAACACATCATTTCTGTTCATGCACTCCTTCCATCTAAATAACATTGTTAATGGTCTGTGCGTGATTAGTAGACTTGTTGTTTATGACTTTTGTAAATTCTTTGTAAATTTAAGTATCTGTACTGATGACAACTATTAATGAATCTATGTTTTATATGCTGTGATGTAATTTACCTTCATTGTAAGGGTATCACTTCTATCAATAAATAAATAAATACATTGAATAAATTTGAGATATATTTTGTTTTATAAAAACTCGATTGTTTAAAAATCAGACCTTCGTCAGTAGATGCTTTTATTTCAGAACGAGATTCAGAAGATGAAGTAAAAACGACGGGGAAGAGGCATGTAATCATCATCCGTCTCAATATTTTGTAGAGTTATTATTAGAAAAAGAAGCCTTTCGCTTTTGACAAGAAATCGATGATGAACTTGTCCAATTGTCCATGCCCATTTCCACCTTTTCGACGAGTCCATTCTTTGTTTTTGATTTTTGGTTCTGACTTTCCGATTCGGGGTGAGATTGTTTTATACGAAGCTTCATAGCAAAATCAGGCACATCAGGTTTCAACTTCTTATATGGCCTTATATACTCACGACTTTCTCGATCAATGATCCGTTGCTGCCTATATGTTGGTTTATTTGGGTCTCTGGGACGCTTTCTCGTCTTCCCATAAACTTTTTATTTGAGATATCCAGGTTGCCTTCCACGTTTTGGTTTAATAGTCGATGATGACGAAGGTTCCATGTCTTTATTAACCCTGGCAAACATAAATGGAATGTATTGATTGTTTTTATTAAGTATAAATGTAAGAGAACTTTTAGCATCTATAAAAATTGAATTTATATTTTTTAATGTACATTTTGAAAAGTTTAAACAGATTTAAAAAAATACATACTAAAAATTACTTACTTTTCAGTGATGATTAAAGTCACTATTTAGTTCAGAGGGTCTTGACTATTGAGACCGTTAATTATTATGTTAATTAAGTTTATAAAAGACAATAAAGCAAACAAAACAATTATTTATAAATTAGAGCAATCAAAAGCATTTCTTTGTTTGTAACAAAACACAAATACGCGCTGAATTTAAAATCTGGGGCTACTCAAAAGTTACATAACGTAGAT
>JAQGBQ010000425.1:0-22416 GCA_034698485.1 Vertagopus arboreus | reverse complement strand
GAAATGATTTATCACTTCTCTTTTGTTGCACTTCAAATTACTCGACCTTTGACCCTCTTAAGGGTACTATTTAATATACGAAAAGAGGTTTTAAAGCAAAAAATATATTCAAGTGTTATCGAGCACTACCTTTTCTGAATAAAGTAGACAAATCAATTATGAATTTACTTAAGAGTTTTTTTTACCAACCACTTCAAAAATCAGAACATGTTAGGGAACATCATACATTACATTTAATTAAGTAAGATTAGCCATTTTCAATCAGTCTTACACATTTTTATTTGCTTTTTTAAAGCCTAAATAACAGCCGAATATACAAATAACGAACTAGATTAGGAAAACAAATATTTAACACATAAATTTAGACGATTTACTCAAGACACTCAACTACTAAAAAGATATGTAAACTAATTTAGTTTAAATAAATTTTGAAATTTATCTTAAAATACAAATTCAATCATTTAAGAGTTCAGAATTTAGAGCTTGAAAAATGGGCATAAAGCAATGTTTTAAAATCTAAAAGCTTAAACGTTAATTTTACATGGACTGCCACAAATTTAAAATAAAATTCTAATCATTTTATTATTATTTTTAACAATTATCTTTAAAAAAGACAAAGAAAATAGAATTTAATTTAAGGAAGTCTTCGTCCCCTGAAATTCTGCTCTTGCTGCATTTCCACTACGATTCCAACTAGCCGGGACCTGACAGTTTCGTCTGCCTCCTCCTCGAGCAGCTTCACGACCTTGTTGGCCTTGTGGTTGACCTTGACCAATTCGCTGGAACATGTCCATCTGTTGACCCACTGACCTTTCTTGACCTGGATTCAAAGCACTTGCCTTTGCAGCCCGTGCTTGACTTCGTGCCAATTTCTTTTTCAATTTCCTTTTCGACAATTTACCCTTTCGATCAAGATTCGCCAGTCGATTCCGTTCCTGTAGGTAGTACAAAATAATTTTTAAAAAAAGGATTAAATAACATTTAAAACTGTCTGAACGGAATATACAGCTAAATAATTTGAATCATAAATAAAGACAGGACATATGTTTGATTTTTAAACTATCCACGCATTTTCCTTCTGGAATTTTATTGTGGGATTGAATGTGAATTAACGGGTTTAAAAAATGCTTTCTAGGTAGATTTTGTGATTTCTCAGTAAAACGATGGGATTTTAAAAAAAAATATATACTGTACCCCAGACTAGATGTTTAAATCCTGTTTTTAAATTAAAATAAAAAAGTTTAAAAATGCTGTTTGTTACAAAACAAAAACCTATCACAAATTAATCCAATAGACTTGATATTGTTTGAACATGTATTCCCCAGTATTTTCAATGGAAATATGGTTTTTAAAAGTGGTAAATTGAATACCTGTTTGTCCACCATTTCAAATCTGAGAGCAGCCTGGAGATCGAAATCGGAAGATGAGCCGAGCCAGCATTTGAAACAACGGTTTATAAACAGTGAAGCCATTTTCTCAAACACTTTACTCAAGAAATATAGCTGGTTCAGATGATCATAGCCTGAAAACAAAGACAATATTTTTTTTGTAAATAAAAAATACAATTTCAATTTTTTTGAAATGAAATTCAAAAAATAAAATACCTGCAACTGCCTTTTCGAATATCAACTGTGCTGAGGGGATGCAGTCAGAATGCTATACGAATAAAAAGTAAAAAAAAATCATTATTTTAAACTTTAAAATATTGCCATATATACAATGTTTCAAAATGTCCAAAAACGGATTTAAAAAATCCTAACAAACTGCAAAAAAGTTTCTCAAAATTTCAGAAAGCTCTAATAATTAAGTCTCCAAACTGTTAAAACCAATGTTTTAAGAATTAACTTTGAAAACACGTCAAAAAAATCTAAACAAGCTCCAACCTATCCTAGAAATCGAAACATTTAAAAAAAAAACGTTCTGAAATTTTTAAAATAGTCCTTAAAAATGTAAATCATCTATAAAATAAATTTTTAGACATGTAAAAGTCTGTAAAAAAAGTCTTCAAAAGCTTAAGAATTTTTTGTTTTTAAATGTCCTAAAACAGTCAAAAAAAATAATTTTAAAAGGTTTTAAACTGCTTGTAATTTTTTTTAACCAGTCTTGAAATGTCGTAAAACGTTTTGCAAAAATCCTCATTCGACATTCAAAAATTTTTTAAGACATTATATTCAAAAATATTGCTAACCAAGTCCTGATAGTCTAAAGTGACTACGAAATGGCACTTAAAGCTCAGCGTCTCGTTCCCGTTGATTTGCTGGAAATGATTGCCTTGGCCCGCTAGTTGACCTGGTTGACCTTCACTCATAAGAATTGCCAACAGTGGCTGGATTTGTCGTCGAATGTACTTCCCGTTTATGAAGTCGTTCTTCCTTGCACACAAAACTCGGTTCATCAACCTAATTACAAAAAACGCAATAATTTTTACAATTTAATTTACCATTTTTAAAAATCCTTCTCAAAATAAAAGATCAAAATTTAAACTTCAAAAAACCTTGATTCTGTCATTAAAATCTCAATACATTCCATCAATAATTAATTATTAAAAACCTTGTATTTTCATAAAATTTTTTATAGAAAAACCGTTCCATATTTCATAAATTATGTGATATTTATTAAAAAGCCTGAATTTCCATTAAAACCTACGGAAAAATTGTCCAGAATTCTCTAATTCACTCGACATTTATTTAAAAACGTGAATTTTCATTTAAAAACAAACTGCATAGTAAAAACAGTCCAGATTTCCTGAATTGAGACAAAATATTTTTTAAAAACTTTCAAATGTTATTATTTTTGGTCTTTTTTTAAAAAAAATTCCTTGCATTTGGACATTTCATATCATTATAATTAGCTGATTGAGATTCAATAAATTACCTCTGAGTGTGGAAAATTCGTTAAATATTTCATAAATTAACGCGATATATATTTTTTAAAACTTGCATTTTGATTAAAAACTATGAAATTTTCAATATTTCCTAAATTCCTTCCATGTTTGATTTTAAAAAAAAGTTAAAATCGTTCCATACTTCCTATATTGTTAAAACCTTCAAACTTCACTAATATTCGTGTAATTTAAAAAAAAAATTCTTTACATTTCGACATTTCCTTTAATAATAATTAGTTAATTGAAATTAAATTAATTACCTCTGAGTCTGGCAGTAAAAAGTGAGTGAATACGGCTCTTCATAGTTAGGAACAGAGTCCAATTTCTCAGCCAACGTCTTCCGTTTCTGTGTGCCCTGATGATTGTTAAAGTTGGCGTAGTCACCGACAGCGACACTTTGGTAGGGTGGGTCCAACTCCATGTCAAATCCAAAACATTTCGTCCAAAACTGAGTGTTGAACATCTTCAGATAACTTAGGAAAAGACTCTGCATCTTCCCTCGACCTACACAAATACACACAATTAACTTAATTTATTAATTAATTAATCAGTACGTCTCAAATTGGCTGAAAATTGCTTTAAATTTTACAAAATCGCTAATTTTATGCGTTTACACTTAAGCGCTTTAAATCGACAGTTTAGTTTAAAATAAAATAAGCACAAAATCCATTCTAATTTGCGATTAAAAACCGTCGAAGCATTAATTAGCAAGAAGTAGCGTCAAATAGTTGGAAATTAACTCGAGAATTGCGTCAATTATCCTAAAACAAACAAAGTCAAATTGCTGTGAATTAGCTCACAAACAGTGTCAGTTAGCCTAGAATGGCGACAATTAGTAAAAATTAGCTGTAATTACGACAACTAGCTTTGACTAGCAAAAATTAGATAAAAATCAACAATTAGTATAAAAAAAATTTAAAAAAAATAACTGGAATTTGTAATTGGAAAATACAGCTGGAAATCAGCGTCATTTAGCAAAAATTTGCTATAATTAACAAAGATATCATCAGTTAGCAAAAATTAGTTCGTAATCAGCGTCAATTAACAAAAATAACGAAAATAGCAAAAATTAGCGTCGAATAGCTGTAAATTAGTTCGAAATCAGCGTCAATCAGAACGAAATCAGCGAAAAGTAGCGAAAAACAGCTTTTATACGCTCAAAAAAGCCGATTTTGAATCGACCTTTGTCAATGTCAAGGGTCAAAATAAGGGAAAATAATACAAAAATAAACTTGCCTCCATAAGCAAACTCATGAGGTTGGACAGCCTTCAAGAAGAATCTCTTTGTCGAATTCGCCAACTTTATTTTGACTATATTGAACGGTTTATTAAGATTTGCGGTCATTAGGGCTGCAGTCTGAACTTTCTCCATTTCTTCGTCATCATCCTCGTCCATATCTTGGTCCATGTCTTCGTCTTCTGATTCAGATTCTGATGAATTCTCTTCTTCTTCTGTTGGCATTTCCCAAGAGAAATCATTCTTCTCTCCAGCATTTCCATATTTCAAAGGAGGCTTAGCCAACAATACTGAGTGCACTGATTGATTTCCATCAAAACCTCCAGAAGAAGAAAACTGTTTAACAAAATACAGAATTAAAACAATTTTAAATTAATTAAATCGCAGCGTTTTAAAGGCACTAAAAAATTGTTGGGACTGTTCATAAATACTTTTTAAAAGCAATAAATTCACAAAAACATTTGGAAAAAAAATTAAGCCGGATTTTAAAATGTATTTAGTATTTCACAGAATTTTTAAGAACGGTTTTTGTTTAGCTCATGCAAGTGAAAGATTTTTAATCGTCCTTTATTTATTTTTTAGAATTTAAAAATAAAAATTACCCTGGAGTTCTGGATCTGCTGTGAAGGAGAATTAAACTGCCCTGAAGAAGGTCCTTGAGAAACTTGCTGATAAATAAATAAAGATCATAAAGTTAAATGCATGCAACTATTATTTATGTATTAAATGTAATTTTTAAATTTTAAAAAATCCATTAATCTTACCATGGAATGCTGAGACGGAGGAGTAAAGTAGGCCGCAGGACTTTGAGAAACCTGTAATGATCATTTAAAATTAATGTTTTTTAATTATCATCTAATTAATTGCATAATCTTCCGATCGTGGATTTAAAACCGGGTCAGAAAAATACATTGTATGATAGGAATAAAAAACTGTGGGTCGAGTCTGTTAACATTGAAAGGATAGGAAGTACGGGAGCATAGATCGAAGATTTTGCAGGAATAAACTTCACATGTTAATTTTAAGCACTACAAATTTCCTCTTAATTCGTAAATTACCCTAGAATTCTGAAGAATTTGCTGAGTAGAGAGGAAACCCTGAGGAGCCTGCTAATAATACAAAAAACAGTTTTAGGGCTCTCTGTACTGTAGTTTTAGATTTAGATCGATTAATTAATAAAAAGGTACCCTGGAATTTTGCTGAAGTTGTAGAGATTGAGATTGGTGAGCTGCATACTGGGAAGTCTGCTGTGGAGATTGCTAAAAAATAAAAACAAATATTTATTATTTCATGTCAAAAAATAGTGAAATGACTCCACCGATTTTGAACTTGTTTGATAAAAAAAATTCAATAATTTTAAAAAAACAATAGGATTTAAAAACAAAAGTTCAAACTATTTTGACCAATCTCTAAAAAAAAAAGTACGGGATTTGTTTAGATTTATAGAAACCGAACTTATTCTTATAAGGGGATTGTTTTTAAAGATTTATAGGAAACGGAATTGTTCTTATGAGGGATGTTGAAAAAAAAATTCAAGACGTAATTATTCTTATGTGTGGATTTTTTCTCAGATTTAGATAGTATAATCATTGAGAGGATTATTTTAATAGTTACATAGACAATAGTGTACCTTTGATTGTTGTTTCTGAGGTACGTAAAGTGGATTTGGAAGTTGACGTGAGGGCGAAGGTGCGACAGGTGCTACGGGCCTCCTCGTCAAAAAGCTCAAAGGCCGACCAGCAGGTTGCTCAAGACTTTTTGAGAATTCTTCCCACTCGATATTCATGTTCTCCTGACAAACAAATATTCAGTTAATTCACATAAACAAACTGTCTGCTATTCGACCAAATATTCTGGGATTCCAATTAAAAATCTGTCTACAATTCGTGATTCCAATTAAAATTCGGTCTAATATTTAGTAATCGACCAAATATTTTGCTATTCTTCTAAGATCCTTCTTACTATTCAGTATTCAGCATAATTTCCCAAAACCTTACCTGTTTCGCAGGATCAGGTTCAATCATTGCATCATCATCATTCATGACCACACTGGCATTGTCACTCTTCACACTAATGACTTCGATATCCCTCGAACTGGATGAGCTTGCCGTAGTCGTATTACTTTTTACACTTATAACTGAAACGAGATCGGCGGAGTTGTCGATGAAAATGTTCATCAAATATGGCGTCGACGAGTTCAAGATTTCCTCCAACTTTTCTGAAGTTTTCCAGCAGGCGATTTGAAATCGCTTAACCGCTTCTGTCCCAACGTCACTGGTCAGATTCGACGTCATGTCGAAAAAACTTTGAACGCACATCGGCGTTTCGTGGTTTATACTTTCAAGAATCTCCTCTCCGTCTGCTCCAATCTAAAATTAAAATATAAAGACACTTATTCAAGGTTCCATTGGATGACATTACAATTCATCGAGAAAAATATGTATTGGGGCGAATTGAGAATTATGTCTTCATGTTTGGCGACGGGAATAACAAGCCTTATTAAAACCAAACAAAACTAGTGCTTTTTTAACCGCCATTTGGGAACGAAGAGGAATTTAAAAAGAAGGAAAATAAAGAACCCAGATTTTTAAACCAACTTTGCAGCTTTAATTTGAGATATAATTCAAAATTGTATCTATATAACTGTAAGAATTGAAAAGGTTTTAAAAAGATTTGTTTTCCCCACAAAAAACATGAATGAATAATTCTTCCCAAAACAGATTTCTTGCAATGGCATAGAATAAAAACTTAAGCGATTTAAAAATACTTTTTATTTTACCTTTAATTTCTGTGCAAAATCCGGAGTCAAAATGGGATTTTCTTTGCCAGGAGTTAGCTCAGACTTCTGAATGAATTTCGCAGGCCAGAGACAAACGGCATTTTCTTTGAGATTCGCGACTCCAAATCTTTGGAAGAAATCTTTAAGTAAACTTAGGATACTTAGCGATGAGATCGATTTGTCCTCCAGCATTTTGGCCATCGGGTTCTTTGCAATTTTATTTGCTTCTCCACAGAAAGAAATGTCCTGCATTAATGAAATATAAATTTAATTATTTGTTTGTGTTTTACAGATTGGAAAATACCGGCAAATATCGGAATATACTGCGAAATATATGTTAAAACTAGAAGAAATTTAATTTTTTGAACTGTTTTAATTTATTTTAAAAACGGATTAAAAGGCTAGAATTTAACGTCTGATTTGCAGTACTTTTTTGAAAATCACAGCTAATTTCTTAGTATTTTTTTCAAAATCACAGCTAATTTCTTAGTATTTTTTTCAAAATCACAGCTAATTTCTTAGTATTTTTTTCAAAATCACAGCTAATTTCTCAGTATTTCCCAGTGCTTACGCTATTTGCAATCCCAACTGAGAAATACTGGGAAATATATCTTAAAGTAATAACAAATCTATTGAATTTTAAAAGAAACATTTTCGAAGTATTTTTTTCAACATCACAGCTAATTTCACAGTATTTCACAGTTCGGTAAATAGCATATAAAACACGGATTTTTTATGTACAATTTTCATGTGATTTTGACTTGTACCTTATTGTTCCAGATGATTTTTTTGTGGTCTAGAGCCTGAAGTTGAGAAAGTGAAGGAATGACTTTTCTATTCGCGAGATGAAATATCATGAGGAATATAAGCAGCCGATTTCTCATCCCTTCCTCCGCGTCGTCAAATATCTTGTGGTATGATGACCAATATCGCACCAACACCAACACTATAAAAATATGCAAAACACAATCTCAATTATACTCGATGTAGTAAAAGCTTAAGAGCTAAACTACGCGACTTAAATAATAAAATTCCCTTGTCGTTCTATTCGAACGCTGATTTTTGCTAACTACTGTTGATTTTTGTTAATTACTGTTGGTTTTTTTGTCGCTAATTTTCACAGATTAATAAAACTCTCATTTAAAAAAAAATAATGTAAAATAAATCTCCGCAAAACAGAAATCGTATTTTTCTTCTGCAAAATCACTCACATGGTCGAACTCGAGGATCCAGCATACACAGGAATTTCACGAGCATACTGAAAAACACAACATAATTTTATAAACACAAAACATTTGAATTATGTTTTAATAAAAAAAAATTGAAATGCCTTAACCTTTCTTGAACAGTTTGGAAATTCTGAGCTCGTATAGTGCATCGGGTGAGAGTGACTAAATGAGTGAATGTAATCGTTGGGATCTCCTCCCCACATATTTCAATCTTCTTAAGGTTTTTACAAAAGCGAGCGTTTTCTTGCTGCAGTTTCAAAATCTTGAAGATTTCTCCGACATTGTTGTCAGAGAATTGTTCCCACGGCTGCTTCTCTGCTGCAAGCTCGTTGTCTACGATTCAAATTAAACACTTATTTTAAAAATTAATTCTTATTTAATTGGGAAATAATTTATATTTTAAATAAAATAACAATGCTTTTTTTTACCAAACAAGTCGACATAAAGCAGTACAGAATCATCACTGTTTCCCTGTAATAAAAAAAAATATTTATTTTAAATCTGATTTTTATTCACCATAAAACTTACAAAATTGAAACCCATTGTTTTAGTAAACGTGTTTTAAAAACAAATTGAAAACCTCTATATTTTAACAAAAAAATTTAGAAATCAAAAGATGTTGTTTATTTTAAGCTAATTTTTTTTAATTACCGCTGATTTTACTGCTGAAATTTACATTGATTGTGTTTAATTAACGCTGACTTGCTTTAAATATACACTAATTGCGTGTAATTTACGCTAGTTTTTTACCCCAATAAACGCCCATTTTTGGTTATAGAAGAAGCGCATATGTAAATTAATTAATCTAGCTTTATTCGGACTGTCACAAAATAATTATTTTGAAGAATTTTTAAAGTCCAATTTAAAAAAAAGAATGACACGGATTGTACTCTTACACCTCATAATTCAAACCCTGAAAAGGTGTAAAGAACAATACTTAAAATTCTAAACACTTAAATTGCACGTGGTACTTTTTACTTGGACTGTCACAACAACAAAAAAAGCAGATCTTACAATTCCGATGTAATCAGGTCCCTGAGGATAAATGGTGCTCTTGGGATACCGAAGTTTCAAAAGTGCCTGAAGTTCCTGAATCAACTTGAACCTTGCTTGAAGGAATGGCGGAGAGAGAAGAATATTCTTCGTGAACTCTTCTAACTGATCTTCTAGTTTCAAATGGGACAAATTCTTGGCGAAGTGTTCACTCATCTTTTGACTAAATAGGTCATGGATCTCTTCGTCTAATTCTGATTCTTCGGCCCCTAGGTCACTACTTCCGCCGTAGGTTTGCTGCAAGAGTCCTAAAGCGCTTTCGGATTCATCTCTGTACTGAGTTGCCACCTTGAGTTATTCCAAAATTAAAAAAAATTAAATTCCTTACAAAAAAAAAGTATTTTTTTTAAAAATCTTCAAAAATATAATCACCCTTAACCGAATTTTAATTTAAATGGATTTTAAATCAGTTTTTTTTCTCGAAAATGAAACTAGTTAATGAATAATCTTCAGCTCTTCTCATTTAAATATTCATTCATGAATATTTTTTGCGTTTTGTTATTTTGAACTAATTTACCTTTCCAAGTGCACAATTTGATGGACGAGGGTAGACACTTTTGTACAATTTCGGTTCTGACTCCAAACTCACAGCAGAAGACGTTGGTTGTGTATCTACAAACATAAGTATTTATTTAGAATAGTTGCTAGTTATTTTAATATATCATTATGTGGCAGTCCAATTAAAAACTGTACGAATAGTACTGTAGGAGTTCAGAATTTAAAGTATTACTCTATGCCCCTTTTACAGGCTTTAAATTCTGAGAGGTTACAGTACCATCCGTGCCATTTTTATTTGGACTGTCACATTCATTAGTCATTAATGTTTAATTTAATTACAGGCTTGAAGAGGGTAAGTGCGCTCGTACTTCCTCCGGAAAAATATTTGCTGTCCTTGAACCTGATGTGGTGCTCTACTCTGAGCATTCAAAACTTTCAACACAGAATCCCTAAAAACAAATCACAATCGTCATTAGTAATTAACTAAACATCATTTTAAAATAGAAATTAATTAATTAATAGTTGAAATAATAACTAACTCTGAATCGAATTGAACATAGTACTGCTCCACTGGGCCTTGAAGTCGTCCTTGTATTGCAGGAATAATGTCCATGAGAATGCCCCACCGGGACAACGAAGTGATGAGCTGACCTATCCCTACATTTTTCACACCGCTTACAATCATACACTTGTCTCTGCAAAAAATAGAACAATATAATTAAAAATTCATTCATTTCATTTATTTAATGATATTTTTATTAATTTATTTAGAAATGTAGTTAGTAGAAGAGACAACAGGAAAAATGTCACCGGGTAGAAAAACACCAAAAAACCGTATTTTTCTTTTAAAAAAGTAAAGTTTTTAAAGACGGGCTCATAAAAAATTCGCACTGGGTCATCCGAATCGGGTCATAAAAACCGCACGGGGTCATGGAAAAGCCGTTTGGGGTCATAAAAAACGTAACTCGTTATCTCTCCGACTGATAAAGTAATATTGATTGCTACCTGATAGACTCCTCTTTCCAGTGCTCATGACTATGATAATTTCCAGGTCGTGAAGTGACTTGACTTTGATGACTGCTAGACGTTAGATGAGAGACCCAGAGGTCATAGTTGCCCAACCACACCTCACAAGCTAAGCATTTAAAGGGACGTTGTGCTGACTGGAATCGCGACCCACCCACACTGACACCCCCTCCATCTCTTCCTAAATTGTTCCACATTTGGATCAATCTGTAAATAATTAAATAAATTAAATTAACAATTCTGAAAGTTTAAATAAAAACGACAAATTGTGAGTAATTGTGACAGTCCAAGTAAAAAGAGCAAGGATGACACTGCACTGTAAGCTCTCAGAATTTAATTTATTGCACAACGTGCTTTACTTCAGGCTCTAAATTCTGAACTCAAAGCTATCGGTGCCTATTTTACTTGGACTGCCACAATTGTGTAGACCGATCGATTGTTTTATTAATTGCAGATTAATGAGTAAAATTGGAAAATAAAACATAAAAAGAGTTGCAATTTGTAATTCATCAAAACTACGAGCTCAAAGGAAGGTAAGTAAGTCAAATAAACAATTAATTAACTATTAACTAGAAAGTAATTTAAATTAATTTGTAAAAAACACCAAAAACCATCAATTATTAATTATTGTCGATTTATTTTTCATTTTAAATTGAAATTAAACATTATTTTGAATTTGCATTGTGTGACTGTATTTGTAAATAAAACAAAGACTTACCCCTATTTCTGCACTTGTTAGTTGTCAGTTTTATTAAATTAAGAATTAAATTAACCACAAGTTGCAATTACTTAATTGCAAATTTAATTAAATTGTAAATCTTTGTTAATTGTTTTTGCCGACTCGAGAATTGAGTTATGAAGCTCGCGCTAGTTGAATCTAGGTGCTCAGAAAAAAGAATCTCAAAGTGCCCCAATACTTTCTATTTTAAATGATTTTGCTATAAAAATAATTAAATTCGCATGAAAACTATAGTTGATTTAAACAATGTTAATTTAATAATTTGCAATTAGTATTTTTGAGAAAAAAACTCATTATTTTGTCTGGTCGGTTTTATTTTTATTTGTGCGGATTCTATTTACTTTTACGTTTACATGAATATTCATATTTATTTATATTAATTGGCTTTTTTAAGTCACAATATCCAAAAACTTGAAATATTTATTAAATTATTTCCATTTTCAGATAATGTATACAAATGATTGCAAATAAGATTCAAAATTTTGACAGTCCAAGTATAAATAGCACGATTGATGCTTTAACCTTTCAGATTTCAAAGTATTAGTTAAGTACCCTATTATTAGCCCTTAAATTCTCAACTGACTGGGTGATTTGATTTTAATGAGATTAAGGTTTAAGATTTCGGATAGGATTAGGGATTAAAATTAACCATCTTTATGATATCACTTATCAGGATCCACATATTATTATTCAAAAGCTACTCAGGTGTAACAATAATCAATTTAATTATAGACATTAAAACTTAAAAATTTAGTTTAATTTCTTGTATCGAATCGTTCAGGTTAGATTAATACATTCTTATATATTGTGCTGGAATAAAAAATTTCTGATTTTAAAATAGCTTCTTCAACCTCAGGGTGAAATAACAATTTAGGAAATTCTAGCAATTTCTATATAATAATTACACATTAGGATTTGGACGTAATTAAACGCACTTTGACTTGATCACACAAATAAAATCTAACCTAAATAAACTAACGAAATAGAGTGAATTTAGGAATCATATAAAAAACAATATGGCACACCTACATATTAGCAGCCGGGCCTTTTTAAGCATTCTTAAAAAATTGAGAAAGTTGAAAATTTTTATTTTTCATTGCTTGCCAAAAAATCGATTTTGGTCCAATTTTCAAAATTTAAGCAGTTCCAACAAATGTTATTGTTCTATATCTATTGGTTTTTTGTGAGCAGAACATTAAAAAAATATTTGTTTTGATTAAAAATTTATCATGTGCTCATTTGTTTTTAAAAGGTTTTGTAAAATATATGTTTACGTCATTTTATCCAATTTTTGTCATTTTTCTATTTAAAAAAGAATCATAAGACTTCTAACCAAAGTTTACCTCCTATCTTATTTAAATCAAATGTTCATTATATATTGAAGAAGCTAAGATACAAAATCTGTTTGTAAATCCATTTAAATTCTTTTATTTATTTTAAATCTCTTTTTTTAAAGTCAAATTTGATTTTTCAATGCTTGCACAGTAAAAAAGCGCGAGATTTTCTTTGAATACTAAATTTGCCCTTGAACTTATTATAAATCTTTATTTTTAACTAATTACGAACAATTAAAATATTATAATTTCAAAAATAAGCTTTTATATATTCCTTTTATTTTTTAATGAAAGAATCAGATTTTTAGCTATTTTGTACACCTCCTATAATTCGTGAGAAGAAACGCATTAATTTGTAATTTACAAATTTTGTGCGGTAATATGTTAGTTGAATTAATTAAAATATTTTATGTTTTAAGTTTTCAACAAAAAACAAACTTAAATTTATTTGTCAAAGGACCAAGTTTCTTTTAAATTTAAAATTTAAGTAGAATTTCAATAAATTCGTTGCAAAATGTGTACATTTAAACTAATTTTAAACGTTTAACAACGACTGTTTAGAATTTAAAGTACTGTTTCATCTTTCATGTCCTTTTTCAGGGTCTAACAATGGAGGGTACTTAAGTGATAAACGAGATATTGAATGTAAATAGTATAAATAGACTAATTTAACTATGCTGATTACGAATATCACATTTTTAGCTCTGCCAAATTAGTTCTACTATTTTTTATGAAGGTTTGAAATTCAAAAATTGCAAGAGAAAACGGATAGCGCTCGAACAGAAAATTGAAGAAAACGTTCTCCCTCACCCTGTTTTCCATCTTACAGCCTTCACTTTTCACATCACAAAGTTGAGAAAAAAATCTGATTTTAAATTGACTAAATAAAGAATTCTTGAAATTTTAAAACAAAACAAAAAATAATCGGATTTCTCTTATAATTTCTGAAGATAAGAACGGTTTAGAAAATATTGTTTTTTGGCCGATTATTTTGATAATAAAAAAATTCTAAACGTTGGTCTACTTAAATTTGTAAGTTACAAAGTAGACCAAAGTTTAGACATTTTATAGAAATTGTTTTTCATATCCAAAAACCAAGTTTTTGGGAAAAAGGTTAAAGGTTCTAATTTACTATTTCATCTATTAAAATATTATCAAAATAATCTACCAAAAATCAAAAATTTTTAAACCGTTCTCGTCTTCGGAAATCATAAGAGAAATCCGATTATTTTTTATTTTGTTTTAAAATGTCCAGAATTCTTTATTTAGTCAATTTAAAATCAGATTTTATTCTCAACTTTGTGATGTGAAAAGTGAAGGCTGCAGGATGGAAAACGGGTGAGGGAGAAAGTTTTCTTCAGTTTTCTGTTCAAACGCTATCCCTTTTCTCTTCAAACGCTCGCCCGTTTTCCATGCAATTTTTGAATTTCAAACCTTCATAAAAAATAGTAGGACTAATTTGGCAGAGCTAAAAATGTGATATTCGTAATCAGCATAGTTGAATTAGTCTATTTATACTATTTACATTCAATATCTCGTTTATCACTTAAGTACCCTCCATTGTAAGTTACACGCTAACACTTTTTTGGTCAAGACTCGAGACTAAGGATTTTATTTTGATTTTATTTTTAGGAAGATCAACAAGTTTATGTCACTAAAATCATAAATCCGGATTTTCTAAGTACTTTAGGTTTTTTTTAAAAAAAATCAATCGTCAAGTACTTATTTTGGTTGGATTCGATTTTTTAAAAAATATTATCATATCAACAAATTCAGACCGGACAGTTAATTAAATTTTTAGCCATTGAAAATTGTTTCAAAAGCGTCTTGCGACGAGTTTGACGTACTTTGTGATTACTTCCTAAAGACTACTACGATTAGATTATTTTTCGAAAATTCTTCAATATCAACTTTCAATTTGCCAATTTTTGTTTAATTTAATGGTGATTACGCATTATGTGAAAATTTATCTACGTCGAATCGCCCAATTAGTTTTTGAGATATATAAATATATACCAAAAACTACAAACAAAATCCCAAAAATCTCCAAAAATCAGTGTCTATCTCCAAAGTATAACGTTTCAGTAATTTTTTACAGGTTAACATTAAATATACAAAAATCTTTGTAAATTTATAAAATATTTGCACATTTTAAACAAGAAGAGCGGGAATAACAAATTTGAACTTTAATTGGTTTCAAACCTTGGGGTTTAACCACAGAATTTGAAGATTTTGAACTAACTACAATCATTTAAAACATTCTAACTCCAAAAAACGTTTTTACACTTATCTTGTGTTTTTTAATCAAAAATTTCGATTTTTAGCTCGAATACTTCTAGTATAATTCGAGAAAAAAATTGTATCAATTTCACTTTGAGATTATGAATTTAGTGTTCTGAGAGATTTCCAAATTTTAATCAATGGATTATTTTTTTTAATGAAAAACAAGCTTTTTCGTTTATCACAATTTAAGACTGAACTCATACAGCATTGAATGCCATTCTTTTTTTAAATGTTAAAGCGGTCAACTTAAAATGACCAATGTAATTTATATTTCATATTTCAAAAAGGTCGGCGTTGTAGTACTTTTTAAATGAGTGATTTATTATTCTCGACGCAGTAGATTAACATTAACAATTAATAATTGTTAAGCTAAATCTGTAGAATAACTTACAATATTTAATTTTGAATTTTGGAATTTTGACTATCCTTTTTCTTCTTAGAATTCGGTTTTCTAACCTTTTGAGCCGATCGAATCTATTTTTCTTTTAAAAATCACCCATTTTATAAAAAAAATTGAATTAATTTCACAAAGTTTTATTCAATTTCTCAAAATCTAACCCGGATTACGAATCTGAACCTATGTATACCCTTTCACATAGATCACATTCGTGATCCGGATCACGCAGTGAATCAAACCACATGCTCTTTAAAATTTCTAGTTAAAAATGTATAAAGTATTGGATTAATTGCTGAGTTGGACCAGCCGAGAATTACAGCAAAAATGTAAAAATTGTCAACCCAATTCTGTGATCCATCAGAGAAGAAAACCACATAGAGCTATATTTTCGATGTATAAATTTGATATACCTGGGATTATGTACTAATTTGTTTTACTGTATAACATGCAAAATAAATTACATCCACCTACCAGTTTTGCATAGTAAGGAGTCTATGATTTATGAGTGAAACAGTTTTAACCGATTTGCAACGATTCTTCCAAAAATCCAGGTGCCCTTGAGTAGTGTCACAACGTAAAATGGAATACTTGAAATAAAACATGTGTCCAGTGCAGCTAGATTTAATATAAAAAATTGTGTCACTGCTTTTCTTCGGTATAAAATAATCCAAATGATAACAACAAGATTTCCAATAAAACCGATTGTTGCACCTAAAGCGTAGTATATTAATAGGATTAATCTAGATGTTTCCATTTCAATGGTTTAATTCGATTAAATTGTAATCTAGCACTTGGTAGATCTTGTTTGCAATAAAACATCTTTACTGGGTGCACGTGATTCTGAAAGGAATAAATAAATGAAGCACATTGGGAAGTGGAACTGGACGTTTCTTCCCTTAAAATTGACAGAATATTCAAATTTTTAGAATTTGTTGTGTAAAAATTTTTGTGCACACATCTTTTTTGACATAAAGCTATGCATTTTAAGAATCCTTTTTCAACACATTTTTTTAAACTTTTATAAATCAAAAATTGCCAATCCATTAGTTTAGAATCGTGTAAAAAAATGGCATTGCAATTCTAAAATTTGTAAAAAACGTCTTTGAGATTTTGCTAAAAAAATTATTTTAGTTTAGTTTTTTACAACCAGAAAAGTATATTTTGTTTCCAAGATATATCAGCTCGACTTTTTAGTGTGCTTGCTTTAATACATTTTTACCGTAGTTTTATTTCATAGGTATAATAAGTTATCTATCCAGTTATGCAGGTTTTTTGGAAGTAGTTGGGTTTTTTTTATTCTTGGGAATAAACTTTGTGTGTGTATTGCTGTCAGAGCCCTGCCGACGGTTGGTACGGCCTGGATCAATTTCACTAATGTACGGCCGATTTTATGAAAATCGATATTTTATTTAACATAAAGATCAGATTGGGTTTTTGGCTATTTAACAACAAACTAACAAGTAAGTAAATGAGTTAAAACCTTTAATTCCTGCCAACAATTTAAATAACTTGGGAGCATTACACAACTTTAATTTAATAACAAACAAAAAATTGAAATAAACTTTTGCCATTCTAACCGATCAAATATTGAATAAAAACTTGTCATATAATACAATTTGACAACTTGCATTACTGAGAACTTATAATTCGAGGTCTAGAAATATTTACTAGACTTGCCGCGGGTTCGGGTTTGGATATTTTTTAAACGTTTAAACGTCACGTATTAAAGAAATATTAAGGATTTTTAGAGTTTTTTTTTTTACATAATAAGTAATGTCAAAACACTTATTAATTATTTGTGAATTTTTTTGCAAGAAAGGTTTTTTTTTTAAACGTTACGTTTTTTGGAAGAAAAATAGCAGATTGCTTTAAAAAAGTGTGATTTTCTAAGAAAATACCCGGTAGGATACTTGAAGAAATCCGGCCGGATCGGGTATCCGGCAAATTGACCGGGTATGCGGGATATTGGATAGGCGGCGAGTACTCGCGGCAACTCTAGAGCTTACTAGCTTTTGAAAATATTTCGACATGAACCGCTCCAGCTTACCGATGTTTTTTAAATCAAGAATATTGTTTAAACTTTGGAAGCTTCAAAGTATTTGTCAGCCGTCAAAAAAATCATATCATGTTATAGATTTATGGATATTTTTGCAACTTAAACTTTTTTAAAACAACTGATAAAAATTAGAGATTTTTTAAAATCGGATAGGATTTTTAGATGTTTTCAATTAAGATTTATTAACATTATGTCGTTAACTATAAGACAGAATTAGTAAATCATAAGGATTAATTTGGACCCAACATTATTTTAAAAGCTGATGCCAGTGTGTTAAGAAGTTACGTTTTGAGAATTGGCTTTGGAAATTTTCAATATTTCTACACTTTAGCAAATTTAAATGTTCTTAAAATCGGTATTAGTAAAATGGCAATTTGAATATTTGATTTGAACACGAAGATCAGACTATCTTACTTGACTACGTTTTTATTAACGAAGTGAATGTTCGTTAGTAAAAACGTAGTCAAGCTAGAAACAATTTTGGCTTTGAATTTTGTTTGAAAATAGTGCCTGACTTTTACTAAATTAAATTGCAAATAAATATTATTATTTCGTATTTATTTGCAATCTGGGTTGAGCTACAATTTTCAGAGAACATTCAATGCAAGTTCTCTAAAATATTATTTTTAGTTCCATTTTATATAGTAAGATTTTGTTTTCCGTCCGGCCCCTCGGGCCGTCCGGCCTGGATGACCCGATCCACTTTGCTCCCCCGTCGGCAGGGCCCTGATTGCTGTTTTTGCAACCACAAAAAACTTGCACAACTGAATATGGAAGTGAGTAATTGAGAAGTCAAGCTAACATCTGAGTAAATAAATGTTCAACACTTTAAGTTGAAACAAATAGAATTTTCTTCAAGATTATTCTGTCAAGATATTAAATAATTCATAACGATTTCGGGACCCATTTCACAATAATTATGCAAAGTGTTATACATATAATGAAAGCTTAATGAATTCTCGATTTGGGTCATGTTGGGCTTAAAATGCATGTTAGGTCAAGGCCTTGGGTAAGTTTGAAAATAGATCAGTTCATTCGGTTAAAAGTTTGACCGGTTGGGGTCAAAAGTGTGGTTGGATTCTATTTCTATGTGTTTAATACTAAATTTTAAAAAAAATGATTAAAATCACCTGTCATTTTCATATGTAGTCTCTATGACTATGGAATGTCCAATGGAAATGAGATTTCTCAACAAGATGTTCCGAGGGATCCTATTTGGTTACCCCAACGGCTTTTAATAAAATTATCGTAGAAAACTGAAATTTAGTATGTTAGTAGCTTCTGACCCTAGAATATCGAATAAGAAGATAGATTTCTAACAAATAATATACATTGGCTCGGGCTATGTAGAATTCTGCATTGTAGGTTTTTAATCTTTGAAATAATGTTTTATATACATATTTTATGATATGATTATTGGTAATTATAATACGATTCTTTGTTGTAATGAGTAAACAAAAGTTTTTAAAATAAAACACACGTAACCAAGCCGTCGTTGTACAAATTTCTCAGATGCATTGCACCTTCTAGACGATACGTTGTGGGCAACCCGTATTGCTTGACTTTGGTTTATATCACAGTTTTATAGGCTACAACAATAAATTGACGACAAATATTTAAGTTTGAAAAAGTTTCACCTTAACTTCTTTCGAACACATCGAGAAATACCACTGAATCATATTTGCTCTCATGTACCCTCCTTTTGATTTCAACATCATCTAAAATTACACTTTTGTACTTAAACTTACTAGAAATTGTATAACCTAAATACTTTACATTTTATTATTATTTTTCACAGTGACATTAATTGACATTATTAAACCTAAGATTATGGTTTTCCCTAGTTTCGAATAAAAAATTCGGATTGAATCGCTGCATCTCTGTTTTAACAGGATTAAGGTCTAAATTGTAACATGCCGCATAGTCATTGCAGATTTTCAGTAATACGATATCTCGTATGACATTTTTAAATCGAAACAATTTTGGTGAATCTATTAAATTTTGTATTAAACTGAAATATTCGTCCACGTTTGAACTGTTTTAAAATGCTCTTTAAAAATTGGAGATAAAAATGTATAAAGTATCGGATTAATTGCTGAGTTGGAATAGGCAAGAATTTCAGCAAAAAGTGAAAAATACTCCATCCAAAGTGAATCATCCCAGGAGGAGTAGAAAACCCGATGGAACTATAGTTTAAATGTACAATTTTGATTAATGTGCGAATATCTAGAAAATCTTAAGTGTAAAATAAATTACTAGAGGTGATCAAGATACTTGAAATCAAAGATACAAGATACAGTTACTCGGCGAGCCAAGATACAAGATATTTAAATTTAAGACACAAAAAATGTATCTTAAATACCGTTTTTTGTGCAAGATACAATACACTCATTTCTTAATTTTTCAAGATATAAGATACTGATACAAGAAAAAGTATCTAACATCTGACTAAATTATCAATGTCAAGAAGGCTTATCGGTCTCAGATTTCAATTTATTTTGAATATGTGGTAAAAACAGAAAAGCCAAAAAATAAAGAATTTTCGAAATCCAACCGGTAGTTCTCGAGAAATTATTTTCCCACGTTTTGACCTTTCGCCACGTCTCAGGGCGCTAGAGTAAGTACCGCGCCCATTTTTTTGGTTTTTCTGAAATAACTTACTACCTTTTACCTCTATCATTGATGGGGATTGACCCTTTGTATTTTGACTACTTGTATGAAATAATTTGGAATGAATAAATACCTATTATTATTATTTTACCACACATTAAAAAGAAATTGAAATCTGAGACTGAGTGGTATTAATAATTAGGTCAGATAAATAGTATCTTGTCCACCTTTTGTAAAATTAATTACAACCACCTACCTGCACTGCCCAGTGAGGAGTCCAACATAAGATGTACACGAGATTAATCACAAGAACTGTCTTAGTTACAATCCTAGAGTTTGAATTGTTTCTGCCCGAGATTCCGGATTCATTACTAGCCTTCCACTGTTGGTCTGTAGATCTCAGTTTTGTAACGACGAGGGAAGAAAGAACTATATTGACCATCATTGGAATTGCGAATACTAACATAAAACGAGAAAGGAAATAAATCTTTTTAGTCGATCCTGAACCAGGGAGATGGATATGGCAATAGACTGTCGTCTATAAATAAATAAAAAACCTGTTAGTGTTATTGTGTTACCTTAACTCAATTAAATTACTGCAATTCAGTTTAAAAAATTCTTACCATATCGCCTACCAAATGTTTGACACGATTATATTTAAAAACATAGACGGTTAGAGGAGTATGATTCATAGTATAAATAAAGAAAGGAATTGTGAGCACAATTATTACAATCCATGTTATCAATGCCAATACAAAAGCTCTTCTGAAGGTAATCCAGCGTTTTGATTTCAATGGGTAGCACACGGCCAAGTACCTGACATTTAAAGTATGAGTATTTACACGAATATAATTATTTAATATAATCAGGGCTGGCAATTTTTCCCTTTTCTTTTCAATTTTCATAATAAATTAAAAATTGGGAAAATACAAAGGCCATTTTTCTAGGGTCTGTGAAAAATTGGAAAAATACTGAAAAATAGGCGGGATTTTTTGGCTATATTTTTTTAATTTTTCATTTTTCAATCCTTCTGAGGACATGAAATTTCACTTTATATTTTACAATTTTTCATTAAAAAATTCGTGAAATTTCACTATTTATTTTTCACTTTTCCACAACTTTAGATGTATGAAATTTCACCTTGTATTTTTCATTTTTCAACGAGTTTAGTGGTATGAAATTTATTAAAATTTCATGAACTTTTAATTTTAATTTTTCACTTCAAATTTCACTTGCCAACCCTGAAGACAATTAATCTTACCTTACGACTGATAAATTGAGAATAAACAAAGAACTTCCTATCTGATTCATGAACATGACACCTGCATAAAATTTGCAACCGATCCATCCAAAAGTCCAAGTGCTCTTGATATTTGTCACATGGAGAACTGGAATAACTGACAGAAAGCACGTGTCTACTACAGCTAGATTTAATATAAATAATTGGGTCACTGCTCTTCTCCGGTATAAAATAATCCAAATGATAACCACCACATTTCCAATAAGACCGATTGCAGCCAAGTCAAAGAATATGGATTCAGTTAAATCACTTGTTTCCATTTCCATTGTTGAATTCGAATTAATTGGAATCTTGGACTGATTAAATCTATTTACAATTAAACTGCCTTACTCACTTTAATTTACTGTGCATATTTGGATGAAAATGAAGATTTGTTCTATTCCCTAGTTAATTGTAAACAGAATGAGCCTTGTAGAATATATTATATACAATCAATATAAATTCTATCCATTACTATATGTAGGAGAAAAAGAAAAACTGTTGAATGTTTATAATTACATAGTTCCAAGTCTTAGACAAAGATAGTTTATACTGAATGAGTAACATTAACTAATGTACTATGCACTCTCATATGTGAATCAATACAATAATGTATTTATGTAATTCTTGTTATATAAATTCGATTATTATTATATATCCGAGGCCTGAAAGACGCAATACACTATCATTGTTATTATTTTACTGTGCACTTGATTCTGAAAAGAGTAATAATTGCAAGCACACGAGGGAGTGAAACTTTAAATTGTCAAAAAACAAGTCAGGGCACATTTTGCTTTTGAGGCCTTGTCACTTTCAATTCTTGCCATATTCGTTTTAGAATTTAACTTTATCTTTGGATTCTCCTCACATTTTTAGGTACGTTTTAATTGCTTTTATTGGCACAATCCTTTTCTGACATAACGCCATGTTTTTTATGTAACGTGTTTTAAGCGTTACGTTGGGGTGAATTTAAATAAAGTCGAAATGGTTATGTTTAATGAAGAAGGAGGAT
>JAQGBQ010000424.1:0-22475 GCA_034698485.1 Vertagopus arboreus | reverse complement strand
CCGATTTTTAGGGGTTCTATTTTTTGGTATTTTCAAAACGCAGGTTTTAAAATACCGCTAGATTTTAAAATTATTATTCATTCCGGAATTTATCATAAGCTTGAAGAATATGCTATGCATTCGGAATACAGACAGCGATTAAATTACACAATTCAACAGACAAACTCGACAAAAGAAAGAGTTACTCCTTTGGCACTGGATGGAACAATTCAATCAATATTTTATATTTATGTGGCGGGGCTGCTGATGAGCATTATATGGATTTTATTTGAGCTTCGACAGAAATTTAAAACACAACTCGTTACAATTTTGAATTTTGTTTTCCGGACATGTAATGCGTTTCTTAAAAGCTTTAAACACAGCAGGATGAGTCTTATATTCAAAATCGGAGATAATAGAGTGATAACATTCAATTCTAACATATGATATGTAGCTTTAACACATAATACCCGCTTCTAAACCGACATCACTATCAACATATTCTCAAATAACTACTTTCTGAATTTTGGTGTTATTTCAAATTTAAGTCAGCACTTTAACTAACCTTGCAACATTATACATTATAAAAAATATTAGTGGTACCGACTTTATATATGTAAATAATAAATTTGTATACATATAAAATTTAACAAAATTCATTTTAGATCTTTTAAACATACTTTTTAAATTTATTCTCAGGGTTAGGGTCAAGGTTCTGAAAAAGGTTTGCATCGTAATATTGTAGACTAAAGTGAATATCCTGAATAGTATTGCCAAGTAGATATGTAACTTCAAATTTAGTCTGTCAGCAGAATAAAATGTTTAAATCAACTTGAGTATTTTAACCTGACACAAACTTAGAGACATTGAGCGCTGGTCCAGAACTTTCTACAGAGGCATTTTAATCCGTTGTTTTTCATGCATACGGAATTCCATTTAATTTCAACACAAAATACAAGTATATACAGTACATGCAAAATATCTACTGATACGAATTGAACAAATCAGATTTGATCTTTTGTACATAAGAGAGCTGTGAATATTTATATAGTTGAAAAAACTTTTACTATATGTATGCAAGCTTGTTCTGGATTAGTTTTAATGTAAGCGGTTAATTATGTATATTAAGGTAATTCTAAAAAATAAGTTATCTAATGGCGTAATAATGAATGTTTTAGACAAAAAATGGTTAAAACGGTTTTGGTCTGTTTGCTGCATTCAATTTTCATTTATTAATTCATTTTGCTGTCTTTCAGTTACGGCAAACAACTTAAAATCCAGTCTCTATACATAATGAGATATTTGAATCCTAATACCTGTTAGACTGGATGTTATATAATTCTGAAATTAGCCCATTTGACGTAGAGCTTATTGAACAATAAAACTTCCTTACGTACAGGGTTCGAAACCCCGACTTTCGAAAAACCCGGGGTTTATGGGTTTTTGCGGGTTTTTTGGGGTCCTATTTTGAGGAAAAACCCATAGGGGTTTCGGGTTTTTGGACTTTTTGGGGTTTTAGGTGTAATTTGCAACAATGCATAGAGCAAACCATCGCAAAGCTTTTTAAATGCATTTAAAATATTCGTTATAATTTGTAAGTTAATTTAAAAAAAACTGTGACCAAAATAATAAAAATATATAAGCAAAGTAGACAGACTAAAGGACTACAAAAATAAATCTTTTTGTTTAGGCAGTGCGAACACTAAATAGATTTGCTTTAATGGTTTTGAATTAATTACCCAAAGAATTGTATTGTTTAACTTTATAATTTTAATATTTAATAGCCATTAGTAAAGATGGAATAATGAATGTGAGAAGTAACTATCATGAGCATTTTTCTCTCTTTGTAATGTATTGTACGTAATTTAGTCTAGTTAATAGTATTTGATTAATTTCGATGAACTGTTTTGTAGTGCCATGTATAGCAAAAACTCCGAAGAGTCCAAAAAGTCAAAATACCCCAAAAACCCGCAAAAACCCCAAAAACCCACTGGGTCGGGGTTTTTGGGGAAAAACCATGGGATTTTTCGTTCCTTGTTTGTCGTTTAATATTTCCAGTATTTAAGCATTGTTATGAAAACCAGGAACTTTTTAAGTATTCAGTTAATTTTGTATGTGACCTAGATATATGCACCTTATTCCTTCCTTATTCAAGACCTTGTATTAAACCTTTCACGCTTCCTGGTTGAAACATGTTTGTTCCTATCGGCGTCATAAATATCTAGTGCATAAACTAATGTAATACTAGATTTGTAGCTCTATACAATCCATTGACAAAGTGAGGCGTCTCATTTATACCTAATTTAAAAGCCAAGGCATGAACTTGCTTAAAATACTATTCGTCCTTACTTTTTTGCAGTGCATTTTTAGCAAAGTATTTATCAAAGACGGAATTGAGATTTCGGATAGAATATCTTGGATGATAAACAATCTTGAGGGATGTCACATTCAGCTAATTTACGACGAGCTAGATTTGAATACGGAGATTAGTAAAAATCCTCTCACAATTCGACAATTTACTCTTGTCAATCAAAATAATACTTACAATCTAGGTTTTAACAACGGCGAACCAGTTCCTTCTACGAGTCTGGCAGCAATTAATAGTTTCAGAGTCAAAGGAATCAACTCAGTTTGTAATGTCATTTACTTTAAAAAAGAATTTGCATCTTACACTGCAATATACGAGGCAAAAAAATATAACATGTTCAACATTGAATATGTGATGAAAGAATTGAATCAATTTTTTGTTTATAAATCGGCTTCGACTATTTTCTTTTATCATTTTTTACTCAGTTCTAATTGGTTAAATACTCGAGCCAAATTATTAAATTTCGATCTGATCACTTATAGTTATACTTTACATTTTATTAATGAAAATGGAAAAATTACTAATAATTCCAGCTACTATTTCTGCATTTATTCCAATAACCTTCAGCTCGTTTACGTAGACTCAGAAACATTCTTAGAAATAAAGATACTTTATAGATATACTTCCACATTTGTTGCAAAATATTTTATACCACAGATTGCCTCGCAACGTTTAAAGGCTTCTTTAATTCTAAAATTGCAAAAGGAGGCAAGAGCTAATCCTTTCAGATTGGATTATGGCAACGAAGTGGATCATCACATGTTTATCTTGTTGCTTTTACTTTTCAAAAATAATGCAACACTTTATGATACAACGGCAGTAAAGCTTGGACCACTCTTTTGTTGTCCATTTGTTCACTCTACAGCTAAATTAGTCCAAAGTTCAATGTTTCCTAGGCATAGAAATGACTTTGTAATTGTAGAAGACACGAGTTATAACTTTCTCACATGTTTTTCTGAAAATAGTCTTAAATGGGAATTTTATGTTCAACCATTTCAAAAAGAATTGTGGATTGTGATCGCGGCTTCACTTCTATTCCTAGCTTCTTTGTTTCAACTCTATATAAAATCAAATAAATTTAAAACCTACGATTTCTCATCATATTTAATGATGTTTGCATCTACAATTGAACAATCATTTACCATTCCTAAAATACTGGAAAAGAAAACATTTTTTAGAATAATCTACGGAATATGGTTACTTTTATTTAGTGTTATTCTTACAAATGCTTACAAAGGATTGGCTATCACGGGAATCACTTCTCCCTTGACACCAGAAAGTGTGTTTTATTTTGAGAATTTGACAAAATCAAGAAACGTAGTTTTGTACCGTAATAAATACAATGCCTCAGAGTTTAGAATTGAAAATAACAATTCAACAACTTTGGATGACAACGTAGACTTTAGGATTTTTACCGGATTAAAGGAGAAAAACTTACAAAATTTTCGAGATCGCTTTGATTTTTTTCAAGTGTTTGAATTTGAGAAACATCTGTCAGTTGAATTAAATGAAGTTATAAGATCTGTGAAAGATGTCGAAACTTCAATATGGCGAATTCATCGTGGTATCAAACCCAAGACTGAATTGACAAAACTTGAGAAAAAACGACTGGAATTGATATCCTTGTATGAACGGCAGGGTATGTCAAAATCAAACAGACTTTATGCTAATCTCTTTTTAAAACCCCAACATATAAAGATTCCTAGAGGATTTTTATACAAACCTTTTTTAAATCACGATGCAGCAATCGAAGAGGAAATTGTGAAATGTGGCCGAACAGCTTTTGTCGACAACACCAATATAATAACTCAAGAAGTCAAATATCTCTCTTTGCATTATCATATGTTGAATTTTTTTGTAGGAAAGGAGCCAATTTTAAGCAATTCTGTTGGATGGAGGTTTGTAAACGCTGGTTTCAAAATACCTTTGGATTTTAAAATTATTGTCCATTCTGGAATTTACCAGAAGCTTGAGAAATATGCGGTACATTCAAAATATCGGCAGAGGTTAAACTACACAATTCAACAGACGAACTCGACTAGAGACCGAGTTATTCCGTTAACACTGGATGGAACTATTCAATCTATTTTTTATATTTATGTGGCTGGAGTATTGATAAGCTTATTATGGATTTTATTTGAGTGTAGAAAACACATTCGACAAATTTGTATTGAACTGTTAAGCCAAACTTGGGACGATATTTCAAGCAAAATAATCCATATATTTGTAAATGTGGGAAATTACATACACGGAACCAAAATTAAAAAGTGAAAGACACTCGCGTTAAAATATTAAACCAAATACTATGTAATAATAATCCCTGGTTTTGAGTAACCAATGATTTCTTGCTTGTAAATGATTTTAATAGAATGTAAATTGAAATCTTGAGCAAATTTAGCAAAACTATATATGAAGTTCATTTCCAAAAAATGTAAGTTATATAATTGCGTGTTACTATTTTAGACAAAGGAATGGTCGAGGTAGTTTTTACGTTCCCTTTATTGGTTGCTTTCAATTTTAATTTATTCATTAAACTGTCTCGGTCTTTAAATCAACATGAATAAATAAACGAACTTTAAAATTTATTCTCTATACAGAATAAAATATTTTATTCTTATTGTATTGACATATATATATATATGCAGTTTATTCATTGCTTAATCTAGACCTTGTATTAAACATTTCATTGCTTTTGTTGTGAGAAGCAAGCGTTTTAAGAAATGATAAATACCAGAGGTTGCTAAAATCGATTCAAGTCTCTTTGCCATTTCTACTCTTCCACCTCTAGATGTATCGAAACGAATATAGAATGGCAAAATTTGGTCCTGGCCTTTATAAAATGGAATGTCTTGATAGAGATAGCGGAGATTTCCTAAGTGGTCCTCTATTTTGTGGTTGAAATCCACCCAGAATTTCCTATCTTTACAACTATCTTTTGAAAGTTCCTGTCCCACAATATCTACATCAAATGGAAATGTTTGGATTCCATCATAAACTTTTTTAAGATAGTACTGTTCTGTTGCATTCTCTGAAAAATCATACAAGTGAATCGCAGTTCCAAATTCAGCCCATTCACAAAACCTTGGAAAGTCCTTTTCATCTGGGTTTTGAAGAAGATCTTGAACATGTTCTTTGTAACCAGGGATATCATAAGCTGGCGCCAAAAGTGTAACATCTAACTCCATAACTTGTTCAAACGTCTACTATGGTTCATTCCTAGCCAATGGTGATGTAATTTGTGTAATCACAACGCCCAAATAACCATTAATAAGCACAATACCAGCCAAGAGAAATAACCCAGATGTCACTCTAAATAAAAATTTGAAGTCTTTGGACTGTACCATATCTTCGTATTGGGATTGAACCTGACCCAAAAGTGAACATGCGAGAGCGTAAGCTGTTCCCCAATATGTCTGACTGAATGCAATGCCATCTTTTACTTTCAGAAGAATTGATATGAATAAAGGTGCTGTGATTAGGAATAGTAAAATGGTTAACCAACTGCCAAGGTCAAATGGAGAGAGATATGCTCCGAAAAACAACGCGTCAGTTGTACCATGACAAGTTACAAAATTGTAGGTTTGGGTATCAACTAAAAAGTAATTTTTGTCCTTTGTGAGATATTGATTGGAGCTTAGACTGAACTGCGGAAATTCGTTTTCAAAATTGTTTTCATAACTCGCCTAGTACTTAGGAGAAAATTGGAAATATATTTGGAGCAATAGATCGTTTAAAACCTCAGTAGTGTCATCCGCTTCTTGTAATGCTATTTCTCTTAGTGTGAAATATTTTTCGTTTTGCACAACTATGTCTGAATCTCTATTAGTTTTCGTTACTTCCCAAATGTAGTTAAAACCACCACGAGTTACTTTATTTGCGATTGTTTTGAAACTAAATTCTTCATGAAAATTCTGCAATTTGTGCATTGTCAAGTTACCATCAACGCAAGCTTTACATACAAAGTGCAAATTTGAGATCACTTTTTGCCCAATGAAATATTGATATGAACGAATATTCCCTACAAATACTTCAAAATGTTGTTCTGTCATCCACATATCTTTGTGCAAATAATCTTCTAATTTCTTTTCTCCAGCGTATAAAAAAGAATTGGGGTGGACATGGCTAGAAGCTGTTTCGTAAAGAAGTCAAAACCTTCCATATTTCTGTAAAAGAGAGGACTAGATTTTTCTTCTGGTATAAAGTAATCAGAATTTTGAAATTCGATTGACAAAATAATTATAAACACTTGGTCAAAGATATATTTCCTGTTGTCTGTCGTTTCCGTCTCGGTTACCGTTACCGGACTGCTGTACAAAATGGTAGGAATATTCAAATATTTCGGTGCAGTGAAGTCCAATATCAAATCCCATCGTTTGTATGATACAATGGTTACTATTAATCCTTTAAAGTACTGGTTTATGAGATCCACAAGTGTCTTTGGCGTTTCTGCAATCAAAAGGTGTAATCAGGGTAGCCGAAATACATGAAATTCTAAAAACAATTTTTTTTAAATGAATTTATTTGTTGCAGTATTTTAAAATACTGCAATCTCATACCTGTTTGTATTTCCAGGTGATTCGAAAATATATTTTGGGAATTAATATTTCTACTCAGTAAGTAGAATGATAAAAATTTAAAAAAGTAAGTTAGTTTGTAGAAACTCATTTTTGGGGGTTAAAAATAAAAATGATAATATAAAACCTAAATTGTAAACTCTACTTTTTAGTAGAGTTTTAGTGTGTGCTTGATAAATGTACAATGTCTAAAAAAAAATGTACAATTTTGTCAACGTAGGCTTGTCTTTAATCAATAAATTTTGAGCACGCGATGCTTTCTTAACATAAGAAGAAAGAAAACGGTTGATTTATTATTTACTAGAAGAGAACGGATGTCATACACTTAAGAATATTTAAAACGTTATCTCACTTTATAAGCACTATTGGGACTTTTCTGACACGACGGCGGTTGTTGTACAGGCTTCGTGAAATATGTAATAATAATGATCTATAATCTCCTCCCAGCTAAGGGTATTTTTTGGTCACGAGGATTTTCAGGTTGCTGGTAGGGATTTTTTGAAAATTAGGGATTTTGAGAATTTCGCTCAGCATGACAGGACTTGTCAAAAAATTATTAGGAATTTTCTAAAATTTGAGAACATTTTGTTTTTGGGATTTTTGAATGTAATTTGGCTCGTAAGGATTTTTAAGGTTTAAGATTTAAGGTAAGGCAAATTATTTTAAAAAAAAAATTTAACCCTCATATAATAAATTAGGGATACTGGTGTAGCATTAGCCAGATCACTTGAAGTTGACTGGCAATGCAAGTAAATCCTCAGTATTCTATGGTATGTCATCTCTTCCGAAGATAGAGATCTCGAATATTAAATAAAATGAATTGATATGAGTTGAGATTAAACATCCAGTCAGAGTAACTGGACTTCATTGATACAAGTGATCGGGTGACCCTGCTAGCAGTGAGTAGACCCGGGGTATAATCCCGGATGAGACTTCTAAATTTTTGCAATATTTCATACATTCTCAATTATTCACTCATTATCTTTCGTTACAGTGGAAAGTGGTTTCCGTCATGTATTGTATGAAACATGGTCAAAAACTAATTCAAAAAGTCTGATTTTTTTAAAACCAGCTTTCAAATTCATTTTTTATAACTTCAAAGTTTCAGGACAAAAAATAAATTTACTACAATCGCTCGGAGTGAGGATAGGCGAAATGTGGTTTTTATATGTAAGTAAAACGTCAAAAAAATATTGGCCTTTGTTGATGCATATTTTTTTTACTTCGGGTTTGTCTTCTATGCCCCCCCCCCCCCAGTGCAGAAGGCTGGTGTGTACGGCAATAGTAAACCCACATACGTCACAAACCACGTGTTTCACTGATCCAAGGTCTGTTCAACATTACGTCAACTATTTTGTTTAAAAAATCGAGGCCAAAAACCCTAGCAAGCATGCATTACTATGCATTACTAGCAAGCATAAGACCTCACCACCACCGATTTGATGGTTTTGAGGCCTATTGCTTGCTAATATTCTTATTGGGTTTTTTTCTCCCCAACTTGTGAGATACACTCCAATACATAGGAGGGTTATTCGAATTCTAATATTCAACAGCCTTACAAATATGTAAGGCTTATAATATGCCTATTTTCACTTACAACGAGCGGGCGAGACCCAATATTAAAAAACCCTTTTAGAACCGGCTTCCTGTGGAAATAAATTTTCAATAACCTCCCCCTTTTCATACCTCACACAAAAAAAATAAATAAGCAGGTAGAAAATTTTTTAAAAAAAAGGAATTTGGTGAGTAATTTATTTATTTTTACAAACTGCAGCTACGGCGTAAGAGATAAGAAATATGTTATTTTTCATATTTGTGGGCGGGAATTTAGAGGTCAATAGTGTGTAAAATACCACGTGCTGTTGCTAGACTAAAGGGTATGGAAGAAAATTTAGCTCCGGTCTATCACTACTCAGTTTGTGAGTGTGTTATAGTTATTTGTCTAGTCTTTGGGATAAGGGATTACTGATTACAAAAATCATTTTTGCTTAGAGGAATTGGGATTACGGACTACCGTTTGGAATTAAAAATTAAATGTTTATATCCCATGTCATTATATTCAAACATAAGTAAGATATTTAAATAATATGAAGTCTTTAAATCATGTAAAAACACTGCTTAAATCAATTGAAAACGCAACCGAGGAAGGTTCAAAAATTTTAAAAAATGCTTTAAGAAAATGTAAATAATTTTAAAGTTTAGGAAATCTAGAACATAATAATTTTTAATTGATTAACAAAAAATACATTAGAAAGTGATTTTATTTTGGCCAATGCATTTTAACACTTTGTAATCCAACATAATTATAATCTGATTAGCAGACTATTTAATAGTCACATGATGTAGGGTGCCGGACTATTCATAGCGGCCGATTCATAGCTGAAAACATTCATAGCCGGATAATTCATAGCAGGACAATTCATAGCATGTCCTATTTTGTAAGTTTCTTAATAATTTCTCATCACATCCTTTAAAAATGTCTCCAATGAGTTTTAAACATTTATGCAACCTCTTCTTCTATAAAACAACAAAATTTCGTCGATATTTATTTGGCTCTGGAGAACGATTTCGAACATTCTAGACATTGTTGTTACTGAATATAGAAAATGGTACTTGAGTCCGGAAACCCGGAAAAGTTTTCAAGAGAACATTAGATTATTCAAACGTATTTAGCTTCACTTTGGCTTACAATATTATAGTATTTTTTTCCAAATATTAAACACAAAATTTTCCGTAAACATAAGGAAGAGCCTTGATAAAGCAATCAATCAAACGATTAATATTGATAACTATGTTTCTTAAGTCGAACGGTGACTAGAAACTTTCCGTATTTATTTCAATTGGGAAGTAAGAGTTTGACTTTTGCTAGTTACTGTCAAGGTACGCGGAAGAAATCTTTTACTGTTCGTCTAATTAATCACTAGTGCTCTAAAGTACAGTCCTGGACATTTCTATAGGACACCTCTAGATTTTAGTATATTTCCTTAACGAGTGGGTGGAGCAGCACCAAATTTTTACCACTTCTTAACCAACTTATGAAACAAATTTTTATGAAATTTTGAAACTTTGCAGTCAGCGATTTCGTTAGCACCCTTTTTAAAAAAAATCAATATTATGAGTTTAAGCCCGGATCTCTAAAACAAATATGTGTCGTTCCAAGTGATACCAGCCCTCTTCGCTTTTTAACCTACTAGAATAAAATTACACGCGCTCTAGGGGCATTCTAATACAAATTTATTTTACTAGCTTAACTGGTGACGAGGGCTGGTATTACTTGGAACCGTCCAACTATATAGTGTGACTAATGTAGACAAGCATATTTTGAAAACGAGAAAACATATTTGATTGAATGTTTTTTTAATTACAAGCTTAATGTTTGTACTTTTTAGAAATGACAGTCATTGCCTTCCTGACCACTTTGTATTTGATTGCTATAAGCATCTTCCAGGCGTGGTCAAACAGCGTTTTCTCACTTTTGCGAATATATACTTCAAGATTTTACCCTTAACTTTCTTGAATTCTTTCGAATTTTTTGGGAATTCTGATCGTTTTGAGTATTCTGATTTTTTATTCGGCCAAACAGTTTTTCAGTTTCATGAAAAGTTTTCTAATAATTTCGTGAAGATGTGGTTAAAATTTTGAACTAATCCGCTAACCCGTTTTTTGCAATATTAAAATCATAGAAGTGTGCTAAGGAACGTCCCGGACTGTAGAACGATGACTTGAATGCATTAAAATCAGGAAATCCAGAGCTCGGTTACTTTACAGTTAGCTGTCTTACAGTCTTTGCCTCTTTATAATTTATTTATGAAGGTGACAAAACTTAAATATTATGGAAGTATATGTAGCCTCACTATTACAGTAATCCGGAAATACTACAACCCGGATTTCTGGGTCGTACTATAGTACTCGCGTTCACAATAAATAAATATCTTATTAATGACGTTTTTCACATAACTAAACACGAACATGTTTTCCTGGTTTTGAAATCTACTACTAAGCAATCGTTTTAAATCATTTGTATGCATAACTAGATTTCTAAAGTAGAACCATGACTAGGAACTTTTGCCATATCTTTGTTTCTCAAACATATTTGTTTCAACCGTGAAGCCAGAATAGACTATTCACTGTTAAACTAAACATCAACTCGGTCCAAATCTTAAATAAACTACACAGATAATTAACCGAAAAATAAGTTAAGCAAATGGTAAAAACTTGAGTGTTGGAAATTTAAAGTTGTTTACCTGAAATTCAAAAGAAACATGAAGTCAACAAATATATTAAGATTTATTTTATTCCTTCTTTCGTTTACCAACTGTTGGTCTTACGAGATTGTAGATTTAAACGAGCATCTGAATATGTTTCAAGACTGCTTTATTCACGTAATTAACTACAAAGGCATTGACATTGTTCCAATTGAACATCCAGTTGTTTTATCTCGCTATAGTTTCAGTCTAGGGGGAGACTTGAAAAATTATAAAAATGCAACATTTCCGAGCTGGTTTGAATTTATTACATACGGAGATCTGGAATCAAATACAACTATAGTAAACCTAGTGGAAACTATGCAACACAACTTAAAATGTGAAACACATTTCTACCTGTACCCTAACAATGGATTTCCAAACAGTCGTAACGATTCGCAAATAATTAGTGATAGGAGGTGGGGTCTTCCACTGCCAAAATATTATCGCGGCTGGGGTAGAAGTTCAGACAAGTGGGACACTGACAGTTTGATGTACACACGACCAATCTATCACATTTTAATAACAGAGTTTGATAATAAACTAAGCAAAATTATGTGGAACTTGGCCATGTCATGTGTAGAACACTGGATTCCAATTTCTGACTTTCTGGTATTTACAACCGATAGAGCATCTAGTGAAATTCTATCTTTGGAGATGGCCTGCAAAGTTTGTAACACTAAGACAAGAACTTTTGTTGTAATCAATTTACAGCCTACAATCCACAGTAGGTTTCACATTGACAAGTTATCAAACAATCTGAATAACAACCTAGCTATGAAAACATATCACGCCATATCTGATTTAAAGAAGTCTCTTTTAGTAAACAAAGCGTGGATGGAGTCGATTAATAACGAGATTGCGCATTACAAGAACTCAGTACCCTTTAGGGAATTAAAAACGATACTAGAAAAACACGTATTATCCACAGAGATAATTATGTATGCTTTACTTTTTCCAAATATCACTTTTGCAGACCATGATCAGTGTGAAGATTCTAGCCTTGGCTTGGAAATGATGTTGAATGGAAGTTGTGATGAATATAATTCACGTTCAACCATATCATTTGATGAGTCTAAAGGTTTTGTATTTTCACAGCCGACTGAAACGTTTAGTTTTATTAGTTGTGGTCAAGTTGATAAGACTGGTTTGTCATTTAGAGGCTTGATATCAGCATTCGGATTATGGACTTGGTTCCTTATAGCTATTAATTGCATCGGACAGCGGCTGGTTTATCGATATATTGTGTCGAATAAAAAACAATCCCTTTTCAGTTGTTTGCTGGACAGTTTAAATATTTTTATTGAGCAAGGAGATCCAATTGCTGCAAACGATAAGCAAATAAACGCTTGGTACTTTATTTGGGGACCTTCAATTATTATGGGCATAGTATTAAGTAATTTGTACAAAGGGGACAACATCAGTGAAGTCACGGCCCCGCTGCCACCAGTACCATTGACAAATTTTAGCCAATTAATTGAATTCAATTATGAAATTTTTAGTCCCATCAGCTCAGAGTCATATAATAGAATTTCAATAATATTTTGTGATTTCGAACATCTCAATAGAATTCAGGTTATTGAACATTGTGTTCAACCCAAAACGCAATTTTCTGATTTAATGGAAAGTGATGAGTACGTTAATTTAATAAACACAACCAAGCAATTAGATCTCAGTATTAAACGTAACCCTAACGACGTATCGAGTCTACACGCACAAGTCTATGCACATTTTAAAAATGAAAATGATTTAATCGACGCTTATTATCTAGCTCGTCAAAATTACGTTCCCTTTTCTTATATCAGTAGTTTATCTAATTGTAACAATACGGCTGTGGTTGGTTGGTCTCAATTTATAAAACAGATTGTAACTGAAATTAGGACCACACACACAACTTTAAAAAATGGTCATTTGTCTATCGGAAAAGAGGTTTTATTTGAGAAGGAACTTGGATGGGGGGTGGATAACTGGCAGCTTCCAAAAATGTTCACAAGATTTGCTGTTCTTCATGAATCCGGAATTGGGAGCAAATGGATAGAATTTAAAATATTAGCGGGTTCTTCAAGTTCAAAAAGTGCATCAAGTCATGAGGAGGTTGCAGTACCTCTTGAATTATTGGGAAACAGTATCACATTGTTTATTGTTCTTTTAGTCGGTCTTTTGGTTAGTTTTTTGGTCTTTTCGAGTGAATTTATATTGTTTTTGTGTTTAAAAAGAATTGCAATGAAAAAGGTTAAAGTCGATTGCAAAGAAATTTCGTCAGCTTCTATTGTTTCACTGACAGTAAAAAATTTGACAAGTAGCTCAGCCAATTCTAATCCTGAAAGAAACGAGTCAGAACTAACACCAAAGTCGGTTAAACTTCAACTGCAAAAGGGTAAAAAATCTATGACAAAGATGCGATTTTGCCTACCCATTGAAAATTGGACCGCAAGTGCTCATTAATTTTTTAAAATGTAACTGCTAATAATTATTAGGGTTGCCAGATGACAATGCTCTTTCAAATTTTGCTCAGGGCATGCTGCGATACGTTCACGCATGTCTAAAATGCCGGCAATTAGGCATTTTCTGGTGTCAGACATTTGAATTAAGCATTTCTCCTTGGCATGTCATAATTTATGCCCTTAAAAGATTTATCACACAGTGCCCTAAAGTATAAATAATAAGCGGGGACTCAGAATTTAACTTTATAGTAACTGAAATAAAATCTTATTTTCATATTCAGAATTTCAATATTGTATTATTTCCATCAAAATGATCATATTTAAAATTAAGGAATAAATTTTGATGAAACGGATAAGAATATTTAATTAATTGTGGGTTTTGGGTATTCCATGCATTTTTTGCTAACCAACAAGAAATGGCAAACCAAAAAAACCCAGAAACAAAACCACAGCCATACAATCCCGTATATTTTGATAACACGCAACAACAGCAACGCCAAAACAACAATGATAATGATAATTTAAACTAAGCAAACTAAGCAAAATAAAAAGAATAAAACAATAAAAAATCTTTAATTGAGTTTTTATTGTTATAATTTTTTAAACAAAAGTTTGTCTATTTAAAACCACGGTTCGAAGGACGTTTATCCTGTCCAAATCTGATGAAAACTACGCATTAGCGGTTTTTGACCTTTTAGAGGTCAGTTGTCAACATTTTGGAATTTTTTATTTTTGCAAATTTTGAGTTTTGGCAATGCGGTTACAATGAGCTATTCAGTTTTGAAATCGGTGGTGTTTCTGGAGAAGTAGCAGCGGACATACAGACAGATAGACATTTCTTGTGCTTTGTATAAAAGAATATCACTATTATTTTAATAAAAAATTAAAAAGATTAAAAATCAGATAAAAACTTAGTTTCAGTTCTTAGAAATGTTGAATATGAATTTGTATGGATAGATTTATTCCCCAATTCACAATATTTATTTGATTTAAAGTTGTACAGTTTAATGTCGTATAAATACAATTTAGCATTTGGAGCACTAAACCAGGGCCACTCACAGTCTCTTTTACTCCTCCCCTCTAATACAAAAAATCGTATACCCTAAAGAACAAAACAACAAAAGTTAGATAAAATCAAAGGCACATAAATCCAAACGTGTCTTAAGTTGTCTAAAAATGAACTTTGTTTCATTTATTTACAGTTGTTATCGATGGTTTAGTACACGGTTTCGTAATCCCGAGTTTAAAGTTGTTTTTAGCATGAGCCAGGGCTTATTGGATTGGTATGTACTTAAAAATGCTTAAAATGCGTATCGTGGATGGATTCAATCCGTTGAGAGATTGACCCGTGGGGACTAAAATTGATGTTAGTTGCTATGGATTTCGATTACAATTGTATGAAGAATGTAAAAATCTCGGACGATGTAAAGTTCTACACTGTAGGTTTTTATCAGGTGGGATTCAGTGGGATTTATTCAGTGAAATGACAGTTAAAATTATATCAGAATAATGTTTTAAAGTACAGAATTAAAAAAACAATTAAAATGTATTCAGAAAAATAAAGAAATATTAAATTTGGATTTAGTCTTGGAGTTCCTCTAGGTTACAACAGGCGAATATTTAAGTGTATATCCTATGAGCTTTTCATCTTCGAATAAAATTCCACTCGGGATTATTTGGTACGGGTTTTTGAGAATTTGAAAACTGTTTTGTAATCTGTTTCTTTGTTTATCCGGCCTGAAAACCTTGAAATTAATGCGGAGGAAGCATGGTGGACTGGGTAATATCGTTTAATTGGTGGAGCAGCCGACTCAAACTGATGAAAACTTGAACCCTGTATTTTAAACTTAGCTGTGATAACCCTTAGTTGCATTCCGGAGAACAAATAAAATTAAAACGATAGGAGTTAAAAAGTCAACTTGCCAGTGTGTGACTATGATTGCCCAAGGCTCTAAATTATTAGCACAGGAGTTACTTTCATAGTTGAATAATATCTGAATATCCAGATTTTGTGCAGTCATTTATTATTAGCCTAGCAGAACTTTAGCAGTTCTAACAGTTTGAGTTAATTGCCTTAGGGAAGCCCAATGTTGCTTGGGTCAGGGTGTGATTATCAAAAGGGTCCTTCACCATGCAATCAAAATGGATGTAGTCCCATCCAAACAAATCGTTCTCTATTTAGTAAACATTTCCTGAAGAAAAAGTTTATAATTAATGAGACCCCGTCGGTATCTAAAAACAGGTCAAGTTCAGTGGATTTTAATTCCTTATTGTACCCGTAGGTCAGTATAAAATAAAACTTTTACAGGATAACAAGATAAGTTCTCTGTAATGAGGATGTGTTTACAGGTACAGTTTCTGTCGTAAAAAACGGCTTTCTTACATTACTGCAGACGGAATCATTTTTTATTAGAATATGTTGACTCCCAGATCGGACCCTGTAATTTGCGAAGTAAAACGGCTTCGAATAAGCTATTGTGACCTCAGCTAACTGGCTAGAAGTTAGGAGGGGTGCTTAAATGGTAGGACTCGATTCCTAATTGTTGTACCCCATGAAAGTTTTAGTTTTGAGCTTTTCGTTCGTTTGGTTTTCTTTTTTCATCTAATTTTTAAATTCCGAAACAAAAACAGATTTGATTAATTAAACCATATTTATCCCAGGTTTCTGAGAAACAAAAATAGATCTAAAGGAAATTTACGATGTGAATATCTAAATGTGAATTGGTATTATCAAACCAAGCTTATCCAAACAAAAACATCAAACTCGAACTAAAAAACAAGCAATAGAACTGCAACACATAATATTTTCAAACTAATAAGCTGACTGTTGTGGGATTTAAATACTGAACCAAATTATTGTTGCTGTAAGTTAAAAATAAAAAACTGAAATTGCATGAATTTTGATACTCGTTCCATTGTAAATTTAATTACAAAACATAAATAAATTTTATATGCAGTGTAAAGTACATAGTGTGAATGGTTGAAGGGTTTCAATCTAATGGAGGTTTTTTACAAATGCCTTCTAGAATATTAAAAAGTAAGGAAATACGACTAGTGGTACCTAACTTAATTTAGTAATAATGCATATATGAATCTTGTGATGGCTTACTTACAACTACAGGCTCACGATAAATGATTAAGTATAATGTCAACACAAGAATGCTTTTGTTACTACAAGTTTGAGTTTAATATATTCATTAATAAAATAAGTTTGATTTTATAATTTTATAAGACATTCAAAGATTAATTTCATCGCTAATATTGGATGCATCGCAACACTGCACAATAATTTGTATTTGATTAGTTTTTTTTATATGCTAGGGTTTTTTATGATCTAATCATCATGAAATTATAAACTATACTTTAAAGATTCGGTTCAACTTCCCGACGACGCTGATACTTGATAAGAAGATTTTTAAAATCGAAAGGATTTACATTTCTTCCTATCATTTTTAAAACGAAACATATAGCCGTTCCACCGATATTTGACTCTGTGTCTGGAACGATGTTAGCAGCAGCCAATGTAGACACTCTACCGCAACAAATGCTGCATGCTATGTCATGAAAAAAAAGCACAACAGCAACATTCCAGTAACCACGAACCATAAGTTAATTTAATTGAAATCTAAAACCATCGACTTATATTATAGCTGCAACGACTTCAAACATTCGTAAAAAGGAATGTATTAAAAAAATTTACTGTGCTATTAATTACTAAAAACAGATTGATTAGCTTGAAATTACTTTAAATTTACTTTTATCAAAACCCGTGTTTTATTCATTATGCACTTACATAAAAACTCAATATATAATCGTGAATCAATATAATTAGATGACTCACCACTCGAAAAAAAAATCCTGTTGACGTGGTTGATAAACAACTCGCAAACACCGTCCATCGTCTGAATAGAACCGGATGGTCCATACAGGTCAACATGACACTTCGCTCTAAGTGGAAACATTTTATCTGTGTGACTAAAGGCAAATGTGGTTCCGTTGTGAAATAGCGCGTAATACAGATCGTAGCTGTAAAATATTTTCAGTAGTATGATTTGATTAAACCCCGATATTCAATGAAGTATGAAATGATAAATAGTTTTTGGGATCGTCGTTTGTCGACATCGTGCTCCTGACGATGAAGTCCAAAAGAAACAAAAGCATAAGATCATTCCTTCAGCTTCTCCATAGGAAATAAGGAATGGCATATATAAAGGCTTGGACAATCGGTAAAACCCATATATGTTTATTATTATCCTGGCGTGTTGTGGATTCTAATTTACTTCTTCGTCTGACCAATACACTCCAGGGGCGATTTCGATGGGACCTAAAAGTTTTTTAGGTTTGAAACGATCAATTCGATATCTTGAATACACAATAAAATTATGCATATAATACTGACCTCTTATTGAATTGATGTACGTTCCTTGACTCCAACATGCCGCTTCAAAGTATTTCAATTGGTCCATCCGGGATGTAGTACAAGCCAAAGGCTTTGCTACGATTTATGAAACCTCACTTTAAAGTACAATTTAGCATTTAAAATAATTTGATCTAACCTAATTTAAACCCCCCGTTTCTTATGTTAAAAAATAGATAGTTCAAGTGCGAATAATCTTGCAGTAACTTTGTAACAAGACAGTTCTAAACTACTTTTTAATACAGTTGAATACGAACTAAAATAATAAATGTTTGTCTCATCTCTAAGCTACGTATTTAAATTGTAAATGGATTTGTTTCTTATGCTATGAAGTGATTAAAAAAATATTATTGATGTACTTGTTTTTAAAAAACATTCTGATTTAAATACTGGGTCTTGAAATACCCCAACCTGCAATTCCTATTGCTTTTAGCCAACTAAAATCTGTTTTTATTCAGTACTCACATAGAAAATAGAAAAATAAAAATTTTTATTCTAACTCAAAACATCTAGTGAAATCATTTTAATGACCGCATTTAATAAAAGTAGTTATTTCATTTTAATTAAAGTAACATAAAGTATAAAAGTAAAAGTTTCAGAGGTGCCCCAAATAGTTATGGAAGGATAAGTCTAGTCAATTTGTTTTTAAATAAAATGTGATTTTAATATTAAAATGCGTACATACCAAAAATTTCTTTAGATGAAATTATTCCGGAACAGATTACTAGCAATACCGGAGTCCATTTATAGATGACTTTATAAAAAGGATGGCAAATTGCCACAACTTCATACTTTAGAAGAGTTTTCAAAAATGAGGTAATCTCAGCCATTGCTGAGATAAAAATAACGATTGGAAATAGTCACTAATTATTTTATAAACTAAACTCAATATTTTCAATCTAAAAAAAATTCACTAAGGTTAAGAATGTGAAAGAATAAATTTGTGTATAAAAAGTGTTTAACAGATATAGATAAGACGAAAGTTGTAAATCTAGTAGTCGGTTGAGGATAATTACGAACTAAACTGTTTCTCAAAACAAAATTGAACACTTTGCTTTTTATTGTCTTTTGACAGTTTCCTGAGAACTTGGTTTTGGAATTGTTCTCATCGCCGTCATCAAAATCTGATAAAGTATCCAGCATTTTTTGAGAGATGGTCGGTTTCATTTTTCAAGCATTTAGAAAGCCAGTCTGTAAAATGTAACATAAATAAATTAGAAAGAATCTATAAAAAATATAATGCTTACGTCTGCATAACTCACCATCGTGATGTGTTCTTCTAAAATACACTTTGTTCCATTGGTATTCAGCTTTTTAGCGTTTTTTAAGGGCTCCATACGGCTGCAATGTCGCTTCCAGAAAATCTTATAATGTGCATTAATATAAAAACATAGTTAAAAATGTATTTCTGCTTGGAAAAATTCAACTTAATCGGGTTGAAGTCGGGTCTTTTCTTGCTAAGTGCTTATAATCTTCGTCTTGAAGAATATTTGGCAGATTTTTCATCAATTTTTTAAAAATTGCTTCTCTCTCATACAAGCTTGGCATTAAAATTCGAATCCGTTTCTCGAGTTGACGAAAAACAACACCATCAATCTTATCGGGATGATTGATAGCACCAATTACAACTACCAGACCCGAGCCTTTTATGTTAGTAGCACGCATCTCTACTAAAAACTCATTTACAATTCCTTTTGCCGATGAACTTTCCGAATGAGACTTGTCAACCAAAATCCCTTCAATTTCATTAATGAAAATGATCGCAAGTCTACATCTTCTTGCTCGTTCAAAAAGTCCTTTGACAAATTTATCCGAATCTCCTAGCCACTTGGATCTTATATCCGGGCCTCGTACTTCAAACAAATCAGCTTTTGAAATGGAGGCAGCAGTTCGAACTAAACTGGTTTTTCTTATACCAGGCACACCATAAAGCAAAACTTCTCGAAACGGAGGTCGATGGTCATTAAAGTACCATGGAACTTGAAGAGGCCAAACTACAGCTTCTGCTAGTCCTATTGTCACAATGTCATTTACAATTATATCTGACAATGTCAAACCAGAAACACTAGGACGAATGCACATTTCAATAACCGCTGCTAATTTCTTATCCAGCACTGAACCTGTTACATTTTTGACATTTCCGGCAGACGAATTCGGAATTAGATTTTTGATGATCGGTTTTGAAGAAGCAGTCGCTGGATCGCTGGGTGTAACTTTGGGTTTACTTGAGGTCTTTCGTTCACAATATTTGTCAGATTCCAAGTCCGTCCAATTCTCATCATCGTCTTCGAAAAAAGTTTTAAATTTCTCTAGCATTGTCGTTATGATATGCTCATACAACTTACTTCCACAATCCAAATTTCCATTAGAAATCAATTCTTCCGCTTGAGCCATTTTTAAGGTTACTAAATCCTAGAATTTTTAAAAGACAACATTTATAATGCGATGTTATTTAAGGTTTCGATGATAATATTATAACAACACGTTGATAAAGATTAAAGGTAATTTACAGTTTATAATCAAAATAAGGTAATAACTTGTAACCTCTAAATTATATTCTAATTATTTAAAGTAAGTACGTTTTCAAACAATTCAGTAATTCAGATTTTTAAAATAGATCCAATTCAGCTCATCAATTGTAGCTTTTTAGTTGTCTTAGATTTAAATAAATAATATATAAACTCTCGTGTTCGAATTTCAATAACGTAATATTCAAATTAACAACTGAATGGAATATATATTTAATGTTAATAGTTTTTCTGTAAATCAATAACTAAACTATGAAAGTTTCAATGAGACAAACAGGCGATTTTAGTAGCTAATAAAAGTGCGTGTGTTTTTAATTCAATTGTTAATTGACCAAACAAAAGAAATTCAAAATGTAAACCAATTCAACTGTAAAATATAAAAAATTATTAACATCATTGACTTTTTTCAAAGATATTAGTAAAACGGAATTAAATGAAACAATTTTAAATTCATACAAGTTTTTTGACGATTGGTTTAATATTTTTAAAACAAAGTCTCTTTTCATCTAAATCGTTGGCTATCTCGTTTAAATGCAAAGAAACTCAAAGAAAGACATTCAAAAAGAAAGAAAAGAAAGAAATGCAAAGAAAGATATATTACCTTCACAATTGGCCATTCGGAATAGTTGGATTCCTGACTTTGTGCCATTTTTTTTATTATTGACAAAATTTGTCTAGCAAAAATAGACCTTTTTCCGTAATAAAATCTTGTTAAAGTTTTTGACAAAATGTTCACTTTGATCAGATAACTTTTATTTTGTAGCATACACTTAGCCTGAAATTACGATATATTTAAAGTAAATACTTCACAAACACTTTAAAAAGATCACAATAAATACAATTTAAACACATTAAAAAGTAGAAAAAAACTCCTATTCTGCAGATATTGTTCAAGAAATCTATCAATTTAAATTAAATTGTCATAAATCATCCAAGATAAAAAAACTGTTTTTAATGCTTTGTGAAACTGCACTAGTAAAAGGTGCCTTGAATATGTTCATCCTTCTATATAATATTATTCAAGACTTGTATGTCTGTCTGTATTTCTTCGGGTCCGGCATGTTTAATTTTTAAAACCAGTATTAGAGCCCATGGGGCTCTTTAACCCTCAAACTGGGCTAACTAATAACGCCGCCGAATCAATCAATTGCAGTGTAAAAAAATTTCCTGATCACAAAGAATCTGGATTTTTTCAAGTGGCCATGAGTGCTTATCATCTGCAGACGTATTTCTTCATGGAACTAACAACAGCTGGAAACGATGAAGGCAACTGGTCCGTCAAGCCTGAACACAAAGTACATCAACAGATTTTAAATGATATTGGGGATTTTTAAGATGTCATAGATCCAACGACTATTCCGAAAATGATCATGAAAGGAAGGATTCCTGCAGACAAATCGGTGGAGAAAACTAACTCGGCTACAAGAGTGTCTTCTACAATGATTGGTCACGCGAAGCTTATAATTGGTAAGAAACGGATCGAGTTTGTTCCAAAACAAGGAGCTTTCATGGTGAAAGGAATGAACGGAGTTTCACACTCGGTAATATTTTAATTTAAATTGCTTAAAATTCCGTGATTCTTAACTAACTTGAATTTTTGGTTGACTTGCAGAAAAAACCTGCACATGCATTCGGCCAGGCAATTGCTCCCATTTGCTAGCTGTTCTTATGAGCACAGGTGAGATTGAGTACTCAATAAACATTTATTATGTTTTGAACTTGCCGTATCTAATAAGGGATTTATTAATAATAAAACGTAGTAACACGTTGAAAAAAGGTCGCCGTGAAACGAGAGACACTAAATTCTTTAATTAAACTGCAAGGTTGTATGAATTATTGAGCTTAAACGTATTACATGTTTACAAAGACTTGGGTTCTAAAATAATCCAGAATGAATAAAATGAATACTGACTAACCAACA
>JAQGBQ010000423.1:0-22485 GCA_034698485.1 Vertagopus arboreus | reverse complement strand
GGGTTCACTAACTTTGGGACAGGATCTTGGACATGACATCTGAGATTCGCTCCCTTCTATTCTATGATTACCTGAAAATAATAATAGCAAAGATGGATTTATTACATGAATCTGAAAATCCAGATCAGTATACAGTTAGAGAACATATTTTTGAACACATTGTTTGGAATCTGTAACCAAAACACTGTAATTTTGATGTTGCGGACTATAATTAAAATGTTTGTTGCATCTCAAAGCTTTCAATAATATCTATGCACTCAACTTATTTCTATAATCCACGACCACCAACATTCTTTTTGCCTTTGGGAAATATGCATTTTACTGTATATTGGGTTTAATTTTAATGTGCACATTTCCCTTTGTGGTTGTTTTTAAATTGCCGACTTTTTTTACATCTAATAACCTGGATATGGCTTAGATGATATGTCATTAAATCTCAAATTATGGGAGAACCGACCCATATCTCAAAAATATTGAGCAGGTTCAGGTTACAGGCAGCACGACTTGGTTTTATTGAACACATAATTCACATTTTGCATGTGGTAACCCATTATTTTAGGTGCATTTTTCGGGCAATCATAAAAAACTATAAAAAAAAACTTGTGGTATGAACATCTAGACTCAGAAAAACAACGGCAATCTTATGCATTTTTGTTTTTTATTAAAATAACAAACTCCAAGTCTCTTGTAGATTTGTAAAAATGTTTGTTAATTAAAATAGCAACCCTTTAGCTGAAGTCAGGAATATTTATTTAAAATATTTGCTCGAAAGTTTAAGTCAAGTTCACTTTAGTTAAGACAATAATAAACTCTTGGCTCAATGATGTCCATCTACTATAAACATCGTTTCATCAATCAATCAAACACAACTGTACTAATCTTAAATTGACACCCTAGGGCGACTGCGATGATTTGTATTTTTTCTGCATCAGACAATGACACAGTAAAATTGTGGCTGTAGTTGACGTTGCAATATCATTTAGTGTAATGTTAAGTGAATTTCTGACTCACAGTCATGCCAGACTTAAAAGCTGGGTGAAAAAAACGAGTGAAAAAATTCTGCTTTGCAGTTTGAAGATGACACGATACCCTCGATTCAATTTGCAATCTTAAGACACAATCAATCAATCAGCTCTACAAGCTTTCTTGGCGTGAATGATGCATCCTTATTCATCTTTTTAGCAATACAAACTATACTAAGTTAGAAGAAGATTGCTCAAAGAGGAATAAGTGTGAAATCATACCTAGTTACCTTACCTACCCCTGTGCAATTATTTGATGGTCAATGGTATACACTATAAAATTACCTATCTAATCTCTTTAATATAGAGGACTTATTATCCTATCAAACCGCTCAAGCATGTGTCAATTTGCAGAAAAAACTCAGTTGCATTTTAACCGTCTAGTTAGCCGAATGCAGGTGGTACTTATTGATGATTGTTTGAAAAGTATATTGTACCTCTCTTGATGAACTTATTTTCATAATAAAACGTATCTATTCAGCCCCGTCAGATCTAAAGATTTCTAAAGATTCTATCAATATCGATTACCTCTGATAAATAAGTTGGTAACCAATACTTATAGTATGCCACACACGGAGATACTCAGTACACCAATTCCGTTATTATTGGTACACATTTTGTAACTAAAGTACTAATTTACGTAAGTACTTCTATTTACGAAACCATGCTTCATCATCCTTTTCACGTCAACATAAATTCAACTTATTTGAAAGTGTATATTTGTGAGTCAGAGAAATTGAAAAACAAATATCTGAATATTAGGAGAAATTTAGAAAACTGTATTGGAACATTTAAAAAAAATTTAATTTGATCGATATATTTACTTTTAATGAAATCCTTCATGAATCAATCATGAATTCATGAGACTACAGGTTGTGCCAGATAGAGATTATTGGTATTGCAGGAGATGAATCTTTGATCTTTAACATTTTACATAAAGTCTCCATAAATCGTATTAGCAAACTAATTGAACTTATAATCACGGGAAAGTTATTAGTTTTTTTGCCTGCTTGAGAAGTGGGAAAGGAGGTCAGATTTTTCTCTTTGTTCAAGTATGTACCATTGATTTAACAAAATTAAATTTATTGAAGAGTTCATTCATTGTAGGTCTGGAAGGCAATTTACTATAGGATTCATCAGTAAATCAAACAAATGAGAAATAAATCATTTTCAAAATATTTGTATAACGTCTTGCAATTTAGCCGGAATCCAGCAAAACAACTGGAAATGTTTAAATCTAATAGAGAAATTTTTATGTAGAGATTTTAAACCTTTAGTCTTTCCACACAATCTAAAAACAAATACATATGAGAAGGAATAAGTAGGAACTACAATTCTTCAATAGACAGCAGACGGATTCATTCATCGATTTCGATTGTGGTATGCATTTTCTTATTGAAATAACTCGCCGCAAAGTATGTGAAATCAAAAACGGATTTTTTTACCCCCAATCTGTCGTTCAGATCTGAGATGTTCCGTCGGCAATTTTAAAGGTTAAAGAAATGGTGAGAAATAATAATACAAAAAATAATCATAACATCTTAAACACTTCCAAAGCCGACGTCAGCACTTAAACCTTCCTTTACGTATATCTCCTTAGGATACATATCTTAATCATTAACATATATTAGTCGATGTTCAATACTACTAGCTTTCTAGGAGTAGCATGATGGATTCACACTTCTTTGGTTTAGTAAAAATATGTAAATTTATCTTGTTAATTAGCTGTACTTGTGACTTGTTGTGAATTAAATGCTAGATGTAATAGATTACTACTAGAAATGTCGAATTAACTAAGGTTAGCAGCTGGGACTATGTAAATACAAATACTAAGCTAACACACTTATCCCTAAAAGTTCAAAAATGCAGAAGAACTGCATAATAATTTTATTGGAAAACTAATGAATTATTTAAAGCCACAATCAACCAAATGAGCTACTCGTTTTATTTCACCCCTAATTTTTTAAGGATTTCAAATAAATGAACTTACTTATTATATTTACTATAAATTTATTACAATACTTCGAGTAGTATGACAAGTTAGCCACGGTTCTGCTTTGTCTGACTTCGGGGTATTTTATGGTCCTGCAGATTTACGATTGGTAACACTGACACAAAGCTGGAATGAATTTATGCTCTTTGTTTATGTCCTACTTTGTCTTACTCCGTTTCATGTGAATCCTGTTATTGTGGTTTGAGCAACCCTATAAACTATGGGCTCATTTTTAGGGATGAAAACAATTAAAAATTTCTTTAAAACTTACTATAGCTCTCTACAAAGTTAGAGTATAACAATCGACACATGCTTAACGTAAAGACAATGAACTGAAAAATGAATTGGATTCAAAGAAAATTAGTTAGCAGATTGTTAATAATTTCATACGTGCTTTATTTATCGATAGTTTCCAATATCAAATTAATTCAAATTACATGTTGTTCATTGAAGACATTAGGAATTGTTTTTCTAGCAAATGCAAGGTCAGCCCGTGTAAAACAAAAGTAAATGATGGGTTGAAAATGAAATCTGATCTGGTTCTTAATTCCATTAGATTACTCACATAGAAAATTTAGGATTAAGATACCAAATATTTGGTTGCTTTATAAACTTTTGCTTGTTGCAGACGATTTAGCTGACTTAATAATTCACTTCACGTTCATACATCTTTGAGAATGAGTGAGGTAGACATTAGACAGGTGCATTATTAGAGTATCAAATATCAGGTTGCTTTTTAATTCTCAATTTCATTATTACCAAAGTGAATAATGTTTATTATATGCGATGATGCATTTATCTAATATCCTCTAGTTCAAGCTAGTATTTACTACGGAACAGAAGCTATAGATTTTTGATTACTGATCTACAGAGAAACGTCCTTGTTTTTTTTCACAGAAGAATTATCAGGATTTATAAGATCTACATTTTGTCTACAACTGCTTAGAAATTATCAAAACTTGTAGTGCATTATTATCAGCACAGAGGTATTAAGAAAACTCACTTACACTTGAGCGTATCTAATCCAATCGGATCATTCCTGAGATTCATGCTATCGCACATGATAATAAATTGAGTGTTGATTATAGCCAGACTTTTTTGATGAAGTTCAAACACGTTTTAGATGCCAAAAAGCAGGTCAGCCATCGCACTATGTACACATACATCATTGAAACCTATATATTAGTCTAATAAGGAATAAGTGATGTACAATTTTATTTTTCATTGTCAAACATTATCTTGTAGAAAACATGTAAATTGCTTGTATTAGGAAGCATGGAAAATTTAAATCTATGTAATTCCTCTCTCTTTATCATTGGTTCAGAATTAAAGACTTGCTAACTGTCAAAAAAAGACAGGACACTTGAATTTTAGGAATGAATTCCAAATGATGGGATATTGAATAGCAATTTCGTTGATACTGGCTGTAGATCTTTTGTAAAATAAACAAAAAAAACTTGCGCACCGGGTGATATTTAATGACTTTGAATCTACAATCTATCATTCTCGGCCAAGGAGTTTATTACTGAAAAAAACAGGTCATGTCAACTCAATTTACAAACTAATGAAAATTATAGTAATTGTAAGGTCATATAATCATGTTCACAGTAAACTTGAGATAATCAGTAATTTTTTTTCTTTAGTTGACAGATCTGTGCAAATATCGAGAAATTATTGGAAATGGAATTAAATATTAAATTCTTCTTCTTCATATGCTTCAGTTAAAAAACAAAGGACTACATTGACTGACATAATTTAATAAGGAATTGGTAAGAGTGTTAATTGTCTAGATATTATTAAATGTTCAAAACTATTTGCATATATATTTTTCAGATGGAATTTAAATATACACATTTTTTCAGTGCTTGGATTCAATTTCAGTTTTTAAAAATGCATGCACTTGTAAAGCAAGTCAAGCTATAATCCGAGTTAAAATCGAAATGCTCTACTAATACAGAATATGTGCCTCCTACAAATGATGAGTAAAACACGACCTTCTGGTCATTTGAATATGGAAAAAATTCATAACCTCAAAAGGTAATTGGGCACGTTGGCACGTAGCATGGAGATAGATACAGAAGTTTTGAAGATCTTGTTGAATTACTACTGCTATACCATAAATTGATATTTGCTTGCCGTTGTGAATTGAATTAAATTGTAGATTATTGTATTCACGACCCAGCAGAAGGTTATTATATCAATCTTAGCAGCTCACGACTCCCACTGTTTTTGTTTCTCTGTTGTTATGAATTGTCAAGTTCATGACCAGTCACCAATATTGCTTTATATATTGCATATACATGTACCAGTTTTGAGATTTCACCTAATTTAATTACAAAAATTATTTGATAGCCCTAACCTTATACTCTTATATATTTTCAATGTTTTAACACGATGCAAAAATCAATCGCTTCTCAGACATTTATTACTCATGCAAATCAAGAGGTATAATAATAAAAATATGACTTTGCATATCTTAGGGATGACTGATTTTTTGACCGATCGGATTCTTATAGTATTTAAGAACCTGTGAACATTATGCATTCCTGTGAGGTGTAAATCAATTGAATAGTAAAAAGGTGGACAGATAAACTGAATAGAAATAAAAATAAATACAGAGAAGCAATGACTTACCAATAATAACAATCATCAATAAAAACCCTAAGCTGGACCAACTGGGCATTCCCATGGCTTTTTCGGTCAGCCACCTCATTGATCTCATGATGACTTTGGATCGTTACCCTCAATTTATTAATAAATTTACACTAAAACTTTTTCACTATTTTTTTTAAAATGAAGTTTAAAAATGCAGGTAGTGACACAATCTAGACATCCAGGTAAGATTCAGTCCACTTTTTACGAAAAAATTCAACTTATGAATTTTCTTTAGATCAATAATAAGCCAGCATTCGAGTTTTGTTTGATCAATAGGTTGTGTAGATTAGCTGTATCTTAAACAAACGGTTGACAATGTTTGAAAATAATATTTCTGCAGAAGAACAGTTTTGCAAAGAACGATGAGATTTTGCACGTTAGAATGAAAATGCACCTCGTTAAACTACTAATTGTCAAGCAATTAACCGGTATGAAGTTTTTGCTGCAAATAGCATGCACTCTGCACACAATGTGACAAAAGATCGAGGGACAAAAACGGTTAGTAAAATGCTTTGAATTGTTTTCCTTCTTAATATTTATAAGGAAGTAGTAACAAGCTGTGAATTTAGTTTGTAAATAGAGAAATAATTATTGTAGCGTTAGTCCAACTGGACTCTTTGTTTCTGAGGGATGTCAACAATTGGCTTCCTTCCCGTTCAGCAGTCGATTGTTTAATGGAAGATGATATATACATGCATAAAATAGGGTTTACTTTTGCAATCCATCCATGCACTGGGTGTCCGACTTGTTGCTGCTTTCTTTTGGGGATGATGCACTCACAAAGACTGGCACCTTCTTTAGACATTCAATCTTGTTCTCACTATAATAAGGCAGGATTTTACCTCAGTGGAAACATAGGCTTAGCATACGGCAAAACTTTTATATCTTCTGCAATCCAACACGAATCAAAGTCAGGTACATCAGGACGTTCAATCTAGGTCTTTATATGGGCCAATGCCAAGTTGAAATATATAAAGGGAAATATCGTCATCCGGTTTATGTATGTGATTGGTCTGCTTCCTTAATTCAAGATGCAATTTTTTTTTCGATTCTGATTTTTTCCCTTTGTTTTAGTTCAATTTTAAGTTCACTATACTCTTCAGAGGTAAATTGCTAAATGCAAAGCAAATAATGTAAAACGGTATGTGATACACTTCATCAACGTAAATATTATTTATATGGAAATATATGTATGGAATAAATTATCTGGTGCTTTCTGTAACATGACTGATATGTATGCAAAATCAAAAGCTGTGCTGATTGCTCGGTTATATTTGTCAGTCACAGTTGATAGGCCTACATACATATATGATTTTTATAGTTTTGTTCCTACTTTATTTACTTAGGGATAAATTGCACATGAGATCTTGAAGATGTACCAGATATTTTTATTCTGGCTGGATTAGGGCATTAGTTCTAAAACGTTTAGCATGACCAAATAACGTCTTTTTCGATCCGCACGACCAACAGTTGTTACATGACATTATGACACACCATGATGCATATACATGAAGTAGATTTACTATATGATGGGCATGTTACGTGAATAATCCAGCCAGCATTTTAAAGACATTAGAATGTGAGGTTTAGAGGTAAATAAATAGAGATTGACAAACGGAAGACTTGTAGAGCTTTAAATGAAATCTAATTCGTCGACTTGAAAATTTTACTGTTCATTTTTAATTTAACTTCTCATTCTATTTATTATTTATTTACCTTTTAGGCCTTTTTAGTTCTCTTCTCTGTTTTTAGCATCCATTGACTGAAAGTATTGAAACAATGAAATAAAAATACAGGGTGTGAAACTCGGTCAGTAATTTTTGTTGTTTTACAGCCTTGTGGTTTCCACTTGAGCTTAACTTGATGAATGAAATATTAGCAATTTCCTTTTTGTTCAAATTAACTAAATTAAAACTACTCATAAATATAATTCTCAGAATTATTACTGAGATTCTAATCAAGATTTAGTTTTCAACGCAAGTTTTTACGAACTCATATTCGTAAACCGTTTGAAATTTAAAGAGAATTTGGAAGACTTCTTTTTATTATTAGGTAAGTCATCTCTTTATAAAGGCCATCTTCAGTTGAAAGGCATGTTATATATCTATTGCGTTTAATTTTAATTATTAAATAGATTTCGTGGAACACACGAACCAAGAGGATGACTTTGAAGTATTCTCTTTTGTTTCAGTTTTGACATTATGACAGAATGAACTGAACGTCTTTATTTTCAATAGACGGTGGCTTTTGGTTTTGGCAGCTACATTTTCTTCTTCATCGTGAAAGTTTTCAATAGAAATTAAAAAAAATCTCAAAAATCTATTTAATTTCCGGTGTCTTTAATTTTCGTGGTAAATTTTCTTTACATACTAACATTTATAATTGCTTTTAAATCAAGTTGATAGTTTATTGGACTTGTGCATTATGATTAGAATTTAGTGCATGGAAGAGAACAGGAAATTAGACTTTGTTAATTTAACAGAAATAATATATTTATATTCTAGTTTGTAAAGTTGAGTTTGATTTTTTGTTTTTGTTTTTGAACCGGTATGTAATTGCTAATGAATTGTATAAAAAAATGTGCTTATATGTAGATAGTCTGATTTTGACTTTGAAATACTTTGCGACAATCATAATAAAGCTTCATCATCATTTTTAGGTATTGCAAAATTTGTCAACAAAGTAGTTGGATTGTGGAAGTGGGTGTCAACTGTTTACCTTGTGCCTTGAAGCTCGTCGTTTAGCTCCATTAGGTTCAATTATGATGAACGTTTTATCTTTTTGTCCTTTTAGCAAAGTAATCATGAGCTAGGAAATCCTAGATTATCAAAACTAATAAGTAGGCTAACCAAGTTTTGTCATAATGTAAAATGCAATTACTATATTCTGATAAACTTCCTCAAAATTGCTAAATTAAATTATCAAACTTCGGGTTTTCGAATATGTTTGTTTCGAGTTGTTATCAACTAAAAAAATGGAAATTTAAGACTTTATGAAATTAAAATATTTATTTACGCACACCGTCACTAAACTTGACAGCAAAATAAAAATATTTTGGTAATAAAAGAACCATTCATTAAAACACGCTCATTTTCATGAAATATCAAGTACAAATTGAATTTGAAATGATGTTTTTGTAAAGAAGCGTTAATGCTAGGTTAATTACCTGTAAAATCTGATAGTCTGTGCAGCTGTAAGCTATACTTCTACAGGAAGAGAGTATATGTGAACAAAAGCGCATTGAATATAACAGAATGATTTGTCATAATTTTAACACCATTTTATTAAATTTAACAAGCCGAGAACAAGTGCATTTAATTTTTTTAATGTTATGTTATTGCTCATAAGGGTTGAAAAACATCGTCATAAAACGACAAGAACCACTTAAGTCACAAGTGGGCTCAGATAGTCAGATCTGATAACTATTTGAGAAGATGTCTATTATACCAAAAGTTTATGTCTAAACGGTATTCATATTCATAAAATCCACAATCGCTTGCTCACATCTGTCCTGCTTTACAAATAAGACGACAAATTTTAAATAAATAGAAATTCTATGCTTAGTAGTATATTCAAATCTTTAGATCTTCATTTTTGAACAAGGGCAATAATTCACGATTTCATAAAACCACCAAAGACGACGAAGAAGCGCATTTAGTTGGAAACCCTAACCTACTTACCCTAATTGTTGATTTTGTCGTTTGGGACTGAATGTCTGAATTAGAGAAAAATCTACCTGGTTTCATATTACAGAGGTTCATACACATTCTCACCTCTTCCTTTTCTAAATTACATTTGTGGTTTGCACAAAGGAAATGAAAGTTGGGGACTTTGAAAATAAATTGAAACATTAAAATCCGGAGTAGATGACACTCCTCCCGGGGAAATCGCAATTATTCTTCCATCATGATGGCTTGTGTCTCTTTTGTATAAATGCAAATTGTGGTTTGAACCTAGGTGTAATTTAATGCTATTAACTGACGCCTAAAATATTGGCACTTAAAAATTGCAAGATCCGACATTTAGTTATTATTATATGATAAAATTTAATTTGAAATATTATGTGCTGAGAATATGCAATAAGCCATTAAATCCCACATCTTTAATTAGAAATGAGACTTTATAAGGAAAGTGCGAAGTGATTTTTTAATATTTTGTCGTTTGTCGGTAGCCTCTAAAAAGAAAGTGTGTTTCCAACTGTCCGTATAATTTTTATGAGAATGATGGCCCGAAGAAGGCCATGATTTATAATCTAGGACGGCATATCCAAAGAACCCACAGAATTGAGAATACTCAGCCATCGTCCATGGAGAGTCATTTCAAAGCTCTGGATTACAATAACAATAATTTAAAATAGTAAAACACGAGAAAAAATAATTTCACTAGCTTTTACGACGAGACTCTCCACACAAAAGGTTGTAATTAAGTGTAACCGTCAATTAAAATGGCTTACAAGCAAATTCACTCTCTGACAGTTAGGATTTCACACAGAGACAGTGAGAATTGTGTTGCATAGAACAAGTACATTGGAAGGTTTTGAGTGATCTTTTGTACGTTAATTGAGGCCATCTTCTTCCTGACAACCTTAATTTAATTTCAAGTAATTTAAATACGTTCATAATGTTTCTCATTATGATTTCCCCCACTCTAATTTTTCGTGTCAGAAATACTGATCTACTTAAATGTATAAGAGAAAATAAATTTTTACGGCTTATTAAAAACTTTGTTTTTTGAAATTTAAAAAATAAGAACTTATCTTGGAAATTTGTTAATCTTTAAAATCAAATTGCTAATAAGAGCAAAAATCTGGCAATATAATGAGTATTCATATCATAAGTAACAATCGTGTACTTTATTACAGTCGTCAATCTCGTTCTACGACAGAATATCTAATGTTTTGATTATATTAATCTTTATTGCTACTTTAAATTAAATCACTTGATTGCAGCTACCATTCAAAATTCGTTTGAGATTTTTGGTCAGACCCCAGAAACGATAATATTTTATTTATTTATTGCTACAAAACTGGATATGGAATTAGCTGGTATATGGGTGCTTTATTGGTGTTGAACTGTAAGATAATTCTTAATTTAGGTCAGTAGTTAACAACCATGTTTTTCCTCGTACTTTCATCAGGTTTGTCTTGTCGCATGATCTATGAAGGCTAAGTTCATGTGGTATTGACAGTTGTTTTTGTCAATAGAAAATCATTGGAGATACTAAAATATCAATATGAAATAGAGAAATGTTGAATGACTTGAATGTGGATTATTTCTACCAGTTTCTTTATTACGACTTGGCTCAAGTCCATCTTTGATCTTTCAGTTTTAAATATATTTGACAATCCATTGATCATTACTCCTCCTTCATGTCACATACATACTAAAAAGTTAGCTCGTGGCTTTTGTATATATTTTTTTCTGCTTAATTTTAAGCAAATGAGTAATTATAAAGAATCACTTTCTTTTATATAGATAATTAATTGGGTCTCACTTTCAAGAAATCAAGAAACTATATGCCTCAAGCAAAATGTCGAGAAGTATTTTAAAATCTAGTTTTTATTTTATCATTAATAAGTACGTGACCGATTTACTTAAAAGCTTTTAAAACTTCCTTATATTGATTGTTCTCTTATACTTCTATTTATTGCAGAGATATTACAAATTATAGTTACTGTATTGAAAAACTATACTTACAATTAATGTGAATTTTTTTACATCTCATCGTCCGAGTGATTTGCTCTTCTCTGAGAACTTGGACGTGTTGGTGGTCGTTCTGAAAAATTAGCAGACCTATTTGTCCAATTCTGACCAAGTTCGTCTTCTACACCTGATTCAGAATCCGGCAATGGATTATTCTCATTAACAATAGAATTGTCTTCCTCACTTGAGCTTTCCAGATCACTCTCTGATAAATATCCTTCGGTCATAGTTAACGTATCATCATCATCTTCTCTGGTTCTATTTCCAGCAGTGAGTCCAATGTCATTAGCAGTTTGGAAGTATGGAAAGCGTACTGTAGGCCTAACTTCAGTTTCTGGGTAGTCTTCATTCATGACTGCTTCGTCATGAATGTCCAGTGGCTGTAATGGTATAGACTTATCTGAAACATGAGATAATTTGGCCGATTGTTTTGGAGGTGGTTGCTCATATACTGTAGGTGGGATTTTTCTTGCTGTTTTAGGCCGATCTGATGTTTCTTTAGAATAAAAAGGATTTACAGTAGAAGGTCTTTCGTCAGGAATGAAAGCGTTATTTGGAGATACTTTAGCTTGGAGAGATTTTCTAGAAGAACCCTCTGGTTCTATACCATTGTGACGATGGGCTTGCATTTCTTTATGACGTGCTGCAAGTCTCATTTTTATATCCGTACTTTTTTCCTGCTGTTGTGGAATTTGTGGTCTATGAGAGCTTCCACTCGATCCCAAGGTTTGTTCATTAAATCGTTTGTAAGGAAGAGATACATTTGACTTTGAACTGCCGATTACTAATTTCAAATGAGATGAATCGACTGCATTAGAATTGAGATAATCTCCCAAGGACCTTGTTCCTTCATCTTCTTCGTTCGGTGAATGTAATCCGACTCGTTCTAAGCGTCGAATTATTTCATTTTCTTGAGATTTCTTTCCCAATTTTATTTGAGAATGCTCAGATTCTTCCCGATTCGTACGAGGATTAGAAACTTTTCCTTTTCGAGATTCAGGGCGACTTGTTCTTGGTCTCGTAAATTCTACAGATATTGGTTTGTTTCCAAGCGATGTTGACAAGTCGTATTGTAATTCCCCTTCCATAAGTTCCCTTTCCATTTGTTCAATCTCATAATCTATTCCTGTTTTTGGGATCCATTCTTCCTCATGTTGTCCCATTGGTTGACTATGATAAGCAGTTGTTGGTCTGGATGGAATTGGATGAGAAATCTCACGATCACGGTTACCTCGACTTTGACGGATTGAGTTTGGTATTTGCGGACTGGGACTTTTGTCTTCAAAGAATATTTCTCCGGATACAGACATTAGCGGAAATGCGAGAAGCTCTTCATGTGTAAACTTACAAATATTATTTGTTCTTGAAGGAATTTGGATGGTTGAGATGTTGGATCCACGGGGAAGGTTGATATCAGATGGAACGTATGAATAATCAATGAATTTTTCAGAACGGATTTTTCTTAGTAAAATATTAGGTCCAACTGCAGTGTATTCCGGAGCCTCACTTTTCCAAATCTTGCTAAACAATCATAATACCCAGTTTTAGAAGTTGGAATTATTAAAATTGAGAAAGTCAAATTTCAGCATATTTAATTTTTCTGTACCTGCTACTTGTTCTATGGTCACAGTTCACAACCAAAGTCTTTTGCATATCTTTCATTGCGTCTTTGAACAGCGTTTCCATTTTAGGGTTGATTTTGTCATCAACATAATGCTTAGCTTTCCATTTTGGATACTCAGGCTCCAAAAGTAGTAAATTCTCATTTGAGTAAAACATATTCTTTGTTGGAGCCAGCTTTGTGAATCGGGTTTTGTTGAACATTGGAAATAAAACCATGCGATCAACTGGAATTGGTTCCATCGGTGTCAATACTCGGGGCTCTATGAAGTAGGTATCTTCAGCATCATCATATCTAATGCGTTTATCAACATCCTTTAGCACCTTTCTGGGAATGAAGTTATCAACTATGAGTTTCTTCAGTTTCAGTTCTCTGTATAAATACAACAAATAGTTTGAATTTATCCTATCTAGTGTGTCAATACGATAAATTTATTTAATCAAAATACCTTGAGATTTCTTCGACACATGTCTCTACTTTTCTTATGTTATCACCGTGCTGACTTTTAATTTCATTAATTTCATCTTCCAGTGCAATTGTCTTGCGTTGGATTTTAGAGATTTTTTCTATCTTGGCTGAAAATTCATCTTCTGTAGAATTTAATGTTGACAAGGTTTCTTCAAAAGTCATTTGCTTCTCAACAAGTACTTTTCGAAGTTCTTCATGTCTGGCTTTCTGATCTTCTAGTTCTTTCTCTTTCATCTTAATCTCTTTCTTCTGATGTTCCATTTTTTGTATCAAACTCTGTTTCCCTGAAGAGTTCAATACTTTACTTTCCAACCATTCAATCTGGGTTACTAATTGAGAACATTCGGTTTCCGCGGATCTGATTTCCTCTGTCGCGTGTTGCAATTTTGCTAACAATTTCTCTTTATCTTCTTTCACCATTTGGGTATTTTTCATCAAAGACACTTTTCTATCTTGCAGTTGATTCATGATTTCACACAAGTCTCCTTCAAATTTTATTCCATAAGGATCGAGTAATTCCGTGAGTTGTTTGACCCGTGACTCTTTCATAAGGTCCATTGGATTCTGACCTTGAGGCAGTTCTTGTTCTAAACGAGCTTCTTTATTTTGTCGATCTGATCCGTCACGGACCTCAGATTCTGCAATGGGGGATCGCCTTTGAGATTTCTTTTCGTCTACTAGACTTCGAAGTCTATTTATCTCCTCTTGGTAATGTCTGAGAACTGCATCTTTAGGATTTTCATTGATTCTAGGCTTGTTTTTAATGTTTTTTGTTCTACTGGCATATCTTAATGTATTCATAGTTTCATCATAATTGAAAGCCGCAGGACCAACTGTAGCTACCATCACTGTTCGAGAATTTCCTCCTAAAGAGTCTTGCAAAAGTCGGGTTAATTTTGAATCTCGATATGGAATGTAAGCAGCACCATCCACCAAAGCTGAGATAACATTTCCCAAACTCGAAAGGGATAAGTTGATTTTTGTGGCTTCTTTAAATCGTTCTCCTTCTGCACCGGTTTTAGAAACCTTTTCTGAACCAGCAAGATCTACTAGATTAAGCTTTCCAACCTTTATATGTTCACCATCTTCATCCCATTGCTCTGATGTTTCAACTGTGATCTGAAATATTGCATGGGATCGAGAACTATGTTCATTCATATTAGTGGATCCTACAGAGCGATTTTTGTTTCCTTTTGTCATCAACTCTGCAATCTCTTTGAAGTTGCTACATAGATAGGTGGACAGACCTCTGATATACACACCATTAGGTCCTTCTCTTATGTCACACTTTTTCAGCTTCCCGTTACTCAGTAAGTCGCGAACATCTTCTTGGTATATTTCTAAATACGACGCTCTTATCAAGTATCGTTGACTTGGGTTTTCAGAAATGTGGTCAAAAATGTGTTTAAATGAATTTGGCATAACTCCATGCATCTCTTCACTTTCCCATGATCCTGGACGCAAAGCATTCTTGTTCAAATTATTTTTTCACAAGTTTATGGTGTCTGTATACTAATAATGTTTAATTTACCTTCCATCGTAAACGTCTTGCCAGTCCCTGTTTGTCCGTATGCAAATATAGTTCCATTGAACCCATGAAGCACCGAATCAACTAGGCCGTGAAATACTTGATCGTAGATTTGTTTTTGATGGAATCTGTAGCCAAGAAAAATGCATTAGGAAATCTATTTAATTTTAGTAAAAGTTTTTTTTTTTATTTTAAATACTTACGAGTTATCAAACACTCCATCGAAAGTAAAAGGTTTGAGCTCTGTTTCAGACGAACTCATGCCAAAACTGCTATTGTTCGATGGTAATTTTTTCACAGAAATTTCATTTCTTTCTGTGTCAACTTCTACAACTCTTTAATATTAACATCAAAAAATATATAATACAAGATTTAAAAATGAATACAAATTAGTTAACATTTAAAAGCTCACGTTTCTTCATGACTTTCGCACTCCTTTTCATTTAGTGGCCGAACTCTGACCACCACTTTGACTCTTTCTGAATCAGTTTTTCTTTGTTCCATTGGATTAGACATTATCATTTATTGCAGTATTTTAGGAATGGAAATTATACGAAAGAAAATTCTCATCCAAAATCAATGAAGACGAAAATTTTTTATAGCATGTGGAATTTATTTAATATCTCCAAGACAGTTAAAATAAATGACATGCAAATAACGTATTCAATGTAATGATGAATTTTGATTTATATTCAATATTAGTACATAAATACGTTTTAATTTTATTGCAGAATTCACAGAAGAAGCATAAATACATTAAAGGATGTTACAAAAAAATTAATTGCATTCAAAATACATTTTTAATTAAACGGAGAAACCAAAGTTTGCGTACGTTTCAATTTAAAAACATTTCGGCACAGCTTGATTTCAAATTGAAACGCAATCATTGCTCCTATGAAACCAATAATATAGATCATAAATACACATAACAAGTTTTTCATTTTCATGGGTCTAACAGAGTTTTCTTCCAAGATTTCATTCATCACCTCGTTAACAGTTTCATATATCGAGCTGTTACTACTCTTAGCAAACTGAGCTTTCCCATGAATTTTATCAGACATTAAAACTTCCTTGATCCATTTTTGTACGTGGCCTGTATCTCTAAGCCTAGATAATAGATTACTGATGTATTCCGTGTAAATTGAATTCTTTTTTAGACCTATTCCAACAAATATAAACCCCGCTGGATCCTTATGAGATATAAACATTGGGTCGATGTACAAATTAACAGTGAACTCCTTGGCAATTGCACTATGCAATACCAAATACCACTGAATGCATACAGATTTCTTTTCGATTATTGCAGATGTAATACAAGCGTGTATATCTTTTTCTAGAACAAGTCGTTTTGTAATGCTCTTGTACATTTTGCTTGTAGAGGATTTGAAAAGAAGAATTCCAGCTCCTCCAGCGTAGTTTAAGGTTAGCTTGTAATCTTGATGAACATGTAGATCATGAAAGGTCCTTGGTATTTCTTCGGCTTTTGGAAAGGACAAAAATCCAACGAGGTTGCTTTTGTAGGCTATTCCTGTAATGATGGTGAAAGTCAGCCATAGAACAACAATGCATTTAGTAATGTATTGTTTTTTCTTCGAAGCGTCCAACGATTCTACAGATTGTTCCAGTGAGAGTGAAAACGGTATCATAAAAGCTTCGTAAATATGCTTTTTCAACTTTAGCCATTTATCTTCTCCATATCTTCTTGTATAACCAATTCCTTCCGATATATGAATAGAAGCAAAAAATAACGGGAGGAATAAAATAAAAGTAAAGATAACCAAAGCCCATAGTTGTAAAGTAAAGGGATAAAATAAAGCTTCCCATTTTACAACAAATGTTGGATGTTTTGTTGCGAAAATCATAACGTCTTGTAACACAAACTGAGTGAAATCGATATTGGCCGAATGTCTTATTTCATTTATCCCCATCATCGCCGCAATGTCAGCATCTCCATGAATAACGTCACCCATCATCCCTGTCCATGTTCCATTTGCAAGTGGGATTCCAGTTGACTTTTTTATATTTTGTAGATCAATTAACATGGAGCAATTTCTAGAAGTGGTAATTGACTTCAGTAAATTATAATGCACTCCGGATAACTTCGTACCGTTTTCAATCATTAGGTAAGGAGAGAGATTTGAGGTAGTGACAAGAAATTGTCGTCCGTTTAAGTTATCCATTAATCTGTAAAGTAGTGGTGGCTGCGACTGTTCAATCATCAATCCTTCAGTGTAAACTTTTGGTTCGACAAGAAATTTAGGTTTTGTAGTAGACGAATCCAAGAAAATTCCAGCTTTCATTTTGATTTTTTTAAACTCTTGACTTCTAACAGACCACAAACTTTCTAATGTTTCTTTGCTTGGACTCACTAGAAAGTAACGATCCTGACTTGGTTTCCCAAACTGGGTTATCTTGCTAAAGAAAATTGACGCATCCGATAATTCTGGTTGGTCGATTGGGAGCAAAATAATTATATTTTGACACAAAGAGAAATTCCGTGAAGAATATGGTGTTTTAATTTTTAATACAGTACTATTTACAATGACTTCGTATGGCTTCTGATGAGATAGAATAACTTTCCAATCTATCTTATCCATTATAGATTTTGAGAAACTAATGAATTTTAAATCACAATACATTTCTGTTTGTAGCTCTATCATTCCAATACTGGATAGTAAGCTACTGGTTAGGTCACCAATCTTACTTCCAACAGCAAGATATAATAAGCTCAAAAATTTTATTAAAATAAAGTAGCCAGTAATATAGAACATTGTTTTACGTTATTTCAGATAACTTGAGATCTGAAATTTGTCAAAGTATTTATTAACTAGTCCACAGGAACATTTACTTCACGTCTAAAACAAAATGCACAGAACAACTCATTTTATCAGGAATGTCTCACCTTGACTCTTTATGCAATCAGTCTACGAATCACAATATACCTAAGTGACATAAAACGCCATAACTAAGCAAGAATTATTGATTAGTAAAGAATCAACTATAAGTCAATTACATATTGCATCGTATAATACTTTATTTTCTTGCTAATTATAAAGAGAACGGTAAAGTAACAGTACAATGCATTCACAATATTCCAGTTGAAAGTTTTCCATTTGCCTGATTAAAATTTGATGCCAGGCATAAACTTTTTATTGACAATTAATATAGTCGAATTGTTGGATTCCTCGCATCGAAACGAGTTCCAGTTAGATATGTATAAAGTTGTCAATATTTGACAGTTTCGTATTTGATAAATTCCCGATAAACATTAACAAATCAATATGCACAGTTAATCATCGTCGATTTTTATAAGGATTACTATTGGGATGCAATTTAGTTTATGAATTAAATGTGCTTTAAAAATAAATTCATTCCACTAAACAGCAATTTCTATTATATTTTTGTCTAACTAAATTTAAATCATATTGACTTTAATTATGTTTTTAGTGATCGAATAAATTATTCTCATATTTTGTTAGATCGTTTAATAAGTTGACTACTACTATTGATGATAAGATGCAGTATATATTTACTAAAGTTCAGTTTAAGAACCTTAATTATTTAATGCGAAATAAAAACATGATTAGGTAGCACAGAAACCTCCATCCAGAACAACATTTTCGCCGGACATCATGCTAGCTAAATCCGAAAGGACAAACAGAATAGTGTTAACGACATCGTCCATCGGAAGCAGAGGATCTCCAAGTGGAGTTCGTTGTCGAACATTTCCCAAAATAGCGTCCAAGTTTCCAACACCACCAAACAAGTCCACAAACTTTTCAAAAGCTGGAGTCCACACGCAACCCATACTGACAGAATTCACTTTAATCTTATGAATTCCTAATTCTACGGCCATATTCTTGGTCAGCATGTCCAATCCGGCTTTGGATGCACAGTAGACTGAGTAATTGGACAACGAACGTTGTCCAGCCTGTCAACAGAAATAAAAGTTGAAACCGTCTATGTTGCAATCTTTCTCATTTAAAGTTGGGATAAATCATATAATAATTACAATAGATGTGATGTTAACAATCGAGCCTCCTTTTCCCGATTCAATCATCTTTTTAACAACAACCTGACTGACGTTTATGGCTGCCTTGAGATTTATTCCGATTACCCTGAATGATAAGATTATGACATATAGTTTGATGGTTTAATTAAGTTCAATGAATTAAAAGTAAAATACAGTTGATTACTCATCGAACTGTTCCGGAGTTATTTCTAGAAAGGGTTGCATCCCAGCCGTTCCAGCATTATTGATTAAGGCATCAATTGACTCCAAGTCTTGCAAAGCTCCTTTTGTTGCAGACCAATCCAATAAGTCGACGCATATAATTGTAATAGAAGGACATTCTTCTTTCAACGATACTAATGTTTCTTCCGTTCTGGACAGAGCATAAACATTTGCTCCGTATGAATAAAGCCTCTTGACCAGTTCCCTTCCAATTCCTAAGTTAAATATAAAAAACACATTTTAAACCGATTTTATGCATAGTATTTTTTTTAAAATGATCACCTTTGCCACACCCAGTTACAAGAACTGATTTATTTTTGAATGATTCTTCCAGTGACATGTTTAGGTTTAGTTTAAATATTGATTTTTAGTGCCAGGTTCACAATTAAATTATCAATTTAATAAAATTTCTTGTAAACTGAGGTTGAATAAAGCTGTAATTTTTTTTGAACTAATAGCGATCCTTAGATCTAAATACAAAGAGAGAAATGCGAATGCGACGATTTTCTACTTTCATGGATCGACGGAATAAAAAATCAAGATTTCTCGTCTGCTGCGTGAAAGTTTGCAGCCAAACAGGTAGAAAAAACCATCCCCTAATTGGGATTTTTCGTGTCCAAATCCGTTTTTGATTATAGGGAAAGAATAGACTTTATCGATGAGTTAGTAAGCTATCATTAAATTTTAGTATTCCCTCATACATCCCCAAATTGTATGCAGAAAGGTTAAAGGTCAGTGGCCCGAGAATTTAATAAACCGCATGATTAAGTGTTTAGGACCAACAAATATATTTAAATAAATGATCTCATTATTCTCGATCAATTCTGTCCTCGGATGGGACGTGAATTAAAAATAACCATAATTTGAAACAAAAACGTGTGTAATAAGCTGCATATATTTACTCGAATTCATAATTAGGAATTAGGATATAAAAGTAAAGCTTTTATTATTAACATAGCAAATTAAAGTGGCTGGGCTTACAATGATGAAACTACGATATGACCTTCGACAACTTCATGTTTGCACTAACACATGAACATATCATATGTTTAGATTGAAATCGTTATAATACAAATACATTTAAAAAATGTAATATTTAAAAAGCAGCATGATTTTGAGAAAATTATGTGATAGAAAATATTCATTATTTAAATCATATTCAATATCAGTACTTTCACAAAACATTAGCCCTGTGAAAACTCATGTAAAAAATAAAAGTACTTTACCATCCAACTTGCAAGAAGATGGTCAAATTAAGATCGGTGGATTCTCAATAAATTACACAAAAGTCGGTACCGGTCCTTGCACCGTATTTTGCTTTCCAGGAATCTTAGGTAATACATTCCAGAAAGATGAATGCATTTGTTTATTTATCTACGGTTTATAATTTTATATTTTACTGATTCCATGTTATTTATATTGACAGGTTCAATGAGAGCTCAACTCCATTACCAAATAGCAGATTTCAGAAGCGATAAATTTACATTTGTAACATGGGATCAGCCGGGTTATGGTCAAAGCAGACCCCCAGCACGAATCTTTACCGATGATTCCATGTCAGAGGACACTGAACTGCTAGTTCAATTTATGAATGTATATTTCTTTTTATTTCCAATTATAAATACAATTAGTTGATTTGAATAATATGTATTTGTAGGTTCTTGGATTCCACAAGTATGCAGTAATGGGGTGGAGTGGCGGAGGAAATAGTGCACTTATGGCTGCAATCCGATATCCTAAAATTATTACTAAATTGGTCGTGTGGGGTGCTTTTTCTTATGTTGATAAAGAAGATGCAGATAACTTCAAATGTATGCGTTTGTAATTTGAAGAAAAAAATGCATTTCTAATATAAATCATGAATTGTTTTTTTTTTTAAATAAAAGGGTTTGCTAATACGGATAATTGGGAAGGTAAAATGAAAGAAACGCTGTTGAAGGAATACGACGAAGCATTCTTCAAAGAGCATTTTACTTGGTGGATAAACTCTTTTTGTAGAATTCATACGGATCGTTCCAGCGATCTTTGCTCGTCTCAGCTTCATGAAATTCGGTGTCCTACATTAGTGCTTCATGGAACAGATGACCAGCTTATCAAACCTTCCCATGGAAAGTTTTTGGCAGATAATATTAAAAAATCAAGGTAGTTACACGCATAATTTCATCTTATTTTTTTATTATTCAATATTATGTTTTTTCATTTGAATGCGTATCTTTGTACTCGGTCTAGATATGTGGAATGGCAAAAAGGAAAACACAATCTACATTTGAGATATCCAAAAGAGTTCAACAAGATAGTTCAGGATTTCTTAGTCAGTGATCTTTAGAATTGTAATTTTATTACGCTGTGATATTCTTATTAGAAATGAAACTGAAAAAGGCATTCATAAAAGAAGCGTACTTTATTTTACGAATTGGTTAATTAGTTTGAAATATTGTTCATTTCAAATGAACAATATTTTTGGTGGCTCAAGGAAATTGAAAACAACATTTATTTTGGCCATAGACTTATGACATATGCAAAATTGAGAAATGGCTTCCATATTATAAACCGAATTTGTAAGCTTATTAGCTAACGAAAAATATTTTTAAAAAATTAAGGGACTTTAAGGGAGCAAAAAGAAGATTAGCAGAGCGTGGTTTCGATCCACGGACCTCTGGGTTATGGGCCCAGCACGCTTACCGCTGCGCCACTCTGCTAAAAGGTAACAAAATTAGGATTTAAACCAGGAATTGTATCAAGTGGCTGATGAAATATTGAATTGGGTACGGAAGGCATGAGGGGAGAGTAGAATGATGCATTTTCTGTCAAATTCAGAAACCTAGGCTATAATACTACCCGACTTCTGCAGGAAGTTTGTTGAAATACCCGACGGGTATTTCATCAGCCACTAGATACAATTCTTGGTTTAATTTCCCATTCATTCACGTTTAGCAGAGTGGCGCAGCGGTAAGCGTGCTGGGCCCATAACCCAGAGGTCCGTGGATCGAAACCACGCTCTGCTAATCTTTTTTGCTTTTTCTCTACTTGGCACAGTAGGCATATGTGAAAATCGATTTGGACACCGTTTAACATTGAAAAAATGTTTGAAAGAGTCACACATACTCATTAACGCTATCATTTAGAGGAGAATGTCAGCTACAAGTGGCAAAAAATCCCGTTTGCGCCCGATTGCGCCTTTTGGAGAAAATTGAGTTTAAAGGTTAAGCCTTTTACACGGGGTGGTGAAAAATCTCAATTTTCATCAAAAAAATGATTCCCT
>JAQGBQ010000422.1:0-22489 GCA_034698485.1 Vertagopus arboreus | reverse complement strand
ACATATACCCACGTTGTCTATCCAGTTTTTGAGATAAATGCTGAAAACTGCAAAACAAATCCCAAAAATTGCTTGTTTATATTTACAATTTATGACTCCTCATTTATAAGCTTGAGTTAATCTTTGTAAATTGTAATTAATTAATAAAATTAAAACTTCATTAAATTTGGAAAACTCTACTTGGGTCAGAAATTTAAGGTTTTTAGGCTAAACTTCAAACAATAAACCGTACGTTTAAATGCATTAAATCTCTGTTCAAATTTTAAAATGTCCAACAACTTTTGCCTCAAGTAGATCAGGGTCAATGCCACAGAATGTCATAATTTATGTAAACTTTGTTTTCGATACAATACTTAACGATAGTTATTTACGTTTAGTGCAATCATATGCATTTTATAATCCCAAAAATTTAACAATTAATTATATTTAATTGATTAATCTGAATAATCCGATGAAATCATCTGTTGAAAGATGTGAGATGTATTTCAATAGAGACCGACTGACCAACGCAGAAATGCTAAGTTTTTATTAAAATGCTTATGCTTTCTATGAAGCTACTTGTAATTTATTTTGGAAATCAAACACTTTCATGAAATCAAGTAGATTCCAATAAAAATCTGAAATAAATATTATGGTGGTTATGTGTATAATAAGTTACCGGAATTTATTTTTTAGTATGTTAATTAGTACATTCCGTCAGGTTTAAAAATAAATTTAGCTTCTTTTTTGAAGGCCGATTTTGTATTGTAGGAAAAAAGTAGGGCCTTCTTTGCGGTTCAAGAAGTATGTGAAGTATGGATTGAATTAGTCAAAGCTAAACCCCTGACTAAATTCTATAAAGTCTTTTAAATAGTTAATAATCAGGGGATTTTCTTACTGACCATGAACTAGGATTTAATTGAGTAATGAAAAGAGACGCTTTCTGAGTCTATCCATCAGTCCTCATCAAAAGTAATTCTCTATTCAAAAATAAGGTCTTGTGATATTCAGCTTCAGTCAATCGTTGATAAGCGTTGGTTGAATTCGATTTATTCATTAAGACTCCGTGTTCTCTCCTCCAAACATAATATATTATAATACCTTTATTAAATACATTTTTGGGTTGCACTATTACGGTACATCACTGATTTATGTTTACAGTCAACAGCTAAAAGTCCATCTTTGTTTGACTAACCTTATCAGACGTGCTCAGTACTAGCACAACAAGTACTGATGGATTGAGTGGTGCAGTATTGACAATTTAAATGAATATTCATCGTGATTGTGGTACAGTTGACATTGAGCAGTAGTGAATTTGATACTTGCTTAATAAACATTATGACATTAAATATTTTACTCTGAGATTTCGAGTTAGAATTTTAACAGGGAATGAGATATTTCTAGTTATAGCAAAGGAATTTCATTTATTAAAGTCCCGACATTTAAACAGCTTAAGGGTGAATTTTTGGAATCATAAAATGATTTACGAAAGAAACTGCATCCGATCCGATATTGATGACTGACTGACTGAAGACTCAAGAGGTAGCATGATTTGTTTATTCTAAAGCCTGTAGATGCTAACAAAAATTCAAACATGCTCCTCATCTTATCGGTAACTTCAATACAATAGAGACAGACAGAAGAAAGATGCATATTTCATTGATAATAATAAACGTCCATTGGATTTCCTAATGAGCTGACATGCCTTCTATTCCCTTGTACTTTTTTTCTATCTATATTTCTCCATCCATTCGTCTTAAGGAGAGAGAAAAAACTTGTGGCGATCTTCTATACAACATTTTTGTGATGACAAATGCATAAAAATGTTTGTGCATTCCTCTTGTACCTTAGGTGGCTTTTAAAATATGTAATGTAATGCAATGCATTCTGGCAGTCCGAGGGAGTCGAAGTCAGTTGAAAAAAGAAGGTTAAAGTACTCATTCGTATTACATCATGTAACTGCATTATGATGATGTACGTGCATCCATACTTGCACAAAAAGTTTTAAGTTTTAAATCAATCTCTAAAGGCAATAAGCATCATTGCCTGTGGCACTATCAGCTTTGCTAACCGTTTTTGAAAGGGTTTATCAAGGATGCATTAATAAATTTAGAAAGAGGTCCACTTCTGGTTGTCATTTTTCGTGCTTTATGGTTATTCTCATAATGTGGTTTTGGTTTTTCTTGGATATGTATAACTCAAATGTGCTAATGTGTCTCTGTCTGATGCATTAGGATTTAAAACACAGCATGTACTTCTCATCCTGATCCTCTTGCTTTTCGATAAGACTTCCAAGCGTTTCTCAAATTCTGGATTTTCTGTTTAAATAAATGGAATAACTCGACTATGTAGCAGGCTTCTGTCTCAAATTACGATAAAACTTGAGGTCTAAGTGGTTACAAAGATAATGGAATGAATTGTTGATAGTACAACTTGCTTCCGGAAGGATTAGTACCTAGATATAAGTTAACCAGCTTTAGAAATTTCACTTAAAAAAATAAATTTAGACCAAGAATTCAGCACCAGGCCTGTGCAGATGCCTTTTTAAAGTTTTCGGCAGGTGTCTTAGAGTTTTTTTTGCGTGTTGATGATGAAAAACTGAACCAGTTGGATACATGGCTTCTGGCTTTGCATTTACAATTTGTGAACTTTGCCAGTATTTTTTTTGCAAACAGAGGAAGTGACCGCGTAAGTATTTGCAGCTTAAGGAATATGACGCCGGTCGGTCATCATCATCACCAGAGTATAAGTTTTTGAATGAATAGGAAAGAGAGGTACATACGATATCACCACATATTATTAAAATTAGGGGTTTAAAGTTTTTAAAAGGCAGAAGCACCTATAAAGTAATTACTAATTTATAATATAATACACGGCTCTAAGCAGACTTCTCAACTCTGTCATTAAAGAACATTAGATGCATGGCATTAAGGGTTGAATACAGGATGTACAGCCAGCTGGAGTTCCTCTTAAGACTTTAAAACCTAAGAACTTGCCACTACTATTACAACTAACTATATAAGAACTAGAATGAGGGTTACTATATACAAATTGATAATGAATATCAATGTATGTATGTATGAGATGTGATACAAACTACTTGATGAAAAAATTATAAATATGCATAACATGTAACAGCAACAGCATCAGTCGAGACTGATGCATCTCACCTCAGGACTCTTTTATATAATAATAATAAGAGACAAAGAAAGTAGTACTACAAACTTTGTTACGAGTAGCGGAATGACGGTCTCAGTTTTGGGCTTATTAGGCCTTTGTTTTTTAAAATAAATACAAACTATAGAAAAGGATTAGAAGATCCGAGAAATTTTAAAATAAAGGTAGATAAATGGTTGTAAAAATGATGTGGAAAATATTTTTGAAACAAGGTTTTAAAATTCCATTGTAGAGACTAGATATAAAATCCGTATGTGAGGTTTGAAATCGGACTTAATCTTGCCGAAGGCAAGGCTTAAAATAATAGCTAGGCTTTTGAGCATCATCACAACGGCAGCCAGGTTAGATTACATTAAATTACATTATAGCTACCACGTTTTACCCTTTCAAGTGTGGTAGCTCTAGCACTTTACAAGAATGTAGCTTGGCTGAGTTTTATTATCAAAAGAAGGTAGTTTTTTTTTCAGTTTAGAAAAAATCTATTGAAAAGACTGTCTACAATCGTATCAAAACTTTGATGTGAATTCCTCCCTTAAGAATTGTTTAAAAGACTCAAAATAGATAGGATCTCTAAAAATTCTTTCTAATTATCTCAGCAAGAATGAAGGGCACATCACAGCATGACTCGTGTTAAACATTTCAAAACGTTTAGTTCACCATAACATTTATTCATTCTATTAAATGATATTATAGCGTAGCAGAACTATAATATTTGGAATTACTGAAAGACATTTGTTTTTAAAATTATTGGGATTGGTCTGTAGAGTTCGTTTCATATATTTTTATTATAGTTGTCGGCTATAATCTATGGGTTTGTATATATATATATAAAAATATTCATCAATTTGTGGAAAATAATGTGTTTTTTCGTTCGTATATTGTATGACATAATGCACTAAACAAATTAGCAAATTATGGATTCGAATTCTTTGACTTACGACTTGGCAAGAAAGCTATTTTTCTGGCAGTGAGATTGAATTGTCAATCAATCTTCAGTCAAATTGACTAACAATTGGCTGTGTACATGCTTCTGCATCTTATTAAAAGTAGCAACAGCTAAGGTTATAAGGGAAACGCCACTGAGGTAATTGGACATTTAAATTCCAGGTTTACCAAGAAATAATAGTAAACACAAAATATGGTAAGCGAAGGTATTTAATCTTCATATGCGAAATTCAATATGCAACCAATAGAATTGGGAATGGAGATTAGAGAATTGCAAATAATAATATATTATAAGATAATGTTTTTAAACCTTAGTCAACAGTGGACCTATCACACTAAAACATTGGGTTGGGATGTCTATGAACGCATAAATGTAGGGCTGTTAACAGTAATTTCATTTGTTAAAATCTTGCCACGATATAAAATATTAATAACTTGCCTCAAGACAATTACTGAATCGTTCATTGTTATGTCTAAAGTGATTCCGTTTTTTTAGCTCCTATTCAGTTTTAAAATAGCAACAGATAAAGTATTTTTTAAAAGACCGTAAGTTCTAATTCAAGGCTTAGCATTGCCAGCACTTCTGTGAACTTTTTGTGCATAAATAATTCGAGCATTGCTTTGTTTCTTCTTGAAATATTTCTGATTCTGAATCCTGTGGTAGTAAATATGTACCACTGATGCTCAAGTCTAATCAAATGATTGAGCTTGAGATCCAATTTAATAATCGTCTTTGAGGAGTTTCCTGTCTGTGCTAACTGGAATTCACTAAAAGGCACCCGGGGTGGGAAGCTACAGGTGGGCAAATGAGGAAGATCAATCATTTATTGTGTCAGTTGAAAAGCTCAGAAATTTTTGAATGGATTGACTTATGTGTTTTGATCAGTGGTCTCGTTGTTGTGGTCCCAGTTGTCTTATTGTTGCATAAAAATCAAGTCATGAACTTTATTCGGATTTGTTATAATGTGAGATATGCACAATGCACATATGCAGTCTAGATGAAACTTGAATCTATTTAAGGAACATACTAATTCAAATCCGGATGATCACGGTATCCTATGCACCTGTGAAAATACGATAATATATTCTAGTATATTGTGTGTATGATAATGTCAGTATTGATTCATCAATACCTTTCCATCTATCCGTCCGGCTGTCTATATTCCATCTAAAATTCATAGTGTTATCTTAGAATATTTAAATCACGCATAAATCAAACTAGAAACTCCAGCAGCATTTATTTGCAGAATAAATCACTACTGTAGCTAATGCAGTACAATCACCTGAGTCCTGGATACAGACTCAGGCCTCGATTTCAAAAATGACTTGTGATGGCTCTGGTCAGTTGTAGTAAAAAGGTTTTTTTCCTGTGGCAGGAGTCAGGATTGGTTGACCAAAGTTGAAGAGTTTTTATTGTGCACTTAGAAAGGTTGGATGGAAGGTGATATCTAATAGGATTGAAAATGTGTACAAAGAATCATATATGAATAGAAAGGGTATATTTTGCCTCGGGAAGGTTGAATTAGGATTACAATTTAGGAAGGTAAAGTCATATCTAAAATTTTCTACTAGCTAACAAACGAAACGAACTCAAATAAGTTTCATATACTTATTTCTACCAAGCCTTGGTTAAGAGAAAAAACGTACCGGCAGATGCTGAATAAAACAACCGGCAAGAAGTGGCGTGTGTATTATTTATAATAATAAACTGTCTTCAATACCACTCGTGCATGGATTGGAGTAATGATTTACCTGAATTCTACCCAGGTGCCTGAAATTAATGCCAATCTTGTTGTTCTTTTTACATTCCGAAATTCCAAGGAATTCAATACCCTAGACAATAATAGTAATTTGACCCTGGACGATCTTGACGAGTTTCCACGTGGAATAATTGCAAACTCAAGGATTCCGGTGGAAAGTCCTTGTCAATTACCTTCATACGTTTTAAAGGGAACTAGACTAGGGGCTATGTATGTACGGTCGGGTGCAAAACTAAAAAGCTTAGAAATGTGTTAATACAAATTTGTAGGATGGAATAAAACGCCCCTGCAAAAAGGATCCGGTAAAAGTCCAGCATTTGTTGGATATGAAAATTGTTATACGTTTGTATTTATTATGGTGTCCGGTGAATCCGATCCCTCTCTATCTGTTATACTAGTAGAAGGACGTTAAACAGTGAACATTTTTGTTGTGGTTGGGTTTTTACTAAAGATTAACTACACTTTTAGTTACTCGTATTAAAACCACTACTGGCTTCTCATTGTGAAGGTATGCCCGAAAGTACTTGAAGACGAAATCCCAGGCCAGGTAGGCTGCAAGTTTGAAAGACAAACTGGAAAGAGTTTCTTCTTATTTTTATAAGACGTTCTTAAAGTTCTTATGGTTTGCTTGTGTATGTAGAAGAGGTGGTAGTAGTTTCAAGTCGTTGAAGTTGGGATTGGGATAGGCTGCTTTAAAAAGAAGTCTTATGGCTGGCTAACTTAGTTCTTTAGATATGTTCATGTGGTTATACTTTATCCTTGTCTTTCAAAAGTTATACTTCTTAAACTTCTTATAACTCCTTTGTGTTCATGATGAAGGTGAATGTGGTGGATTGGATATCCCTTTTCTCATTTGACAGTTGCATTCTGGCATTGACTAAGGCAACTCGCCCTAAAATTGTTGTCCTAATCATTGAAATTGGAAAAGTTTTTAAACATCCGCTTTATTTCTGGAGAATTTTCAAAAGTTTTTATTCAGTTTCCTAGATTTATTGGATTGTGTTATTTAGAGTCACTTGTCGATACCTATTAAGTTTGTAGACTAATCTTAACCTGGAGAATTTCCAAACTTATGGACGCGTTTTTACAGGTCTCAAAAGTGTTGTTTGAAGTTTATATGTAGTGTTATTTAAATTGATTTGGAATTTGGAAACCATACTCCATATATTGCGATATGTAAGTGTTACAGTTTAATCGTTGGTACAATTCATGAACATCGATTGCATCTGTAAAAAAAAAGTGTTTATAAGTTTTAGTGTATTCATTGGAGTTCTAAAGCTAAGAAAATGAATTTGGATTTTGTTATCTGTAAGAGACTTTTATTTTCAAATATTCTCCAAAAGTTGTATAAATATTATTCATGGATATTGAATGGATTCAAAAAAGCCTAGGATAAATTGAACCCCAATGTTTTTGTGATGTTATTTTGATCTTTAGTTGTTTACAAACTGAAAATATTTACTATATTTTTTTAAAAACATTAACTAGCACAAAAGTCCGATACTCTTAAAGTTTCTCGTGTTATAGTCCGGAAACATAAAACACGTTGTTAATTGTACCCAACTTTTGAGAATAAAACGGGGGATAATAATAATGTTATCTTACGAGAAGATCTACGAGAAAAACATTTCATACACTTTACATTACAAACTTGACTACACTTACCTTGCTACGGTTTACTTTAATTTTTAAAGCGTTTAAAATCCATTTCTATCTACAATAAACTGTCACATTCTTTCTCAGGCAATTATGCATTTTCCTGTTTTCTTGGCTATGGAATGCACGGGTGAAACTACAACAACTCTGTTTAAGTCTGTTTTATGAAAACATTTGAGGTTTAAAAAAGTTAAAGGTTATAAATTATAAGATGTTTTCTTGTTCCGTTTGAGACCAAGTTTTATGCAGTACATCACAAAAATACAAGAGTATAATAAACTAAAGAGGTATCATCCTTTAGGATGATGGATTTCAAAGTCAGCAGACAGACATAAGTAATTACAGGGAGTGAGTCGCGGTTAAAAACTTCAGTTTACGTTACTTTAATTGCCGGTTTTATCTTGAGGAGTTGGCTAGTCTAGCATAGGATTTCTTTTTAATTTCAAGGAAATTAGCCTTAGCGTTATGTTTTCTTCTGTTGTAACGAGACGTGCCAAATTTGTTTTGTTCTTGGACTCTAATGCAATATGAAATTTAAAGTGTGCGTAAGTCTCTTGCAGTGTTAGGGCAAGAGTTGCCACAATTTTTTGATTCCCTTTTATCCGTAAAGTAAAGAATGTTGATAATGTTGCATGATTGGTCCGTAATCACAAACTTCATCACTCATTTCAAATATTTGTTCCTAGAATTTTGCGTCTGTTGCATTAAAACCCAAAATTGTAATTAATGGCATTTTTGATTAGTTTTTATCCTCAAACTTATTACACTTCTCAACAAACTCACGTACAAAATGTTTTGATTCATAATCATTAACCTGTTAAACGTAATCAGTCTGAAAGACTAATGAGTAGCTGTATGGATAGATGCAACTAAAAAAACGTGCGTTATTTTTTCCGCATTTTTGTTTTATATTCATAAAGAATTTTATCGGCATTTACTTAAGTAAATATAAGATCAAGAGAGAGTATTTTTTTGTGCCACTCTAGAGTTTAATATCTGACACTTTGTAGATGAAGATTTATTAGTCCATCAAAAAGAACAATTTGACGGTTGGGTTGATTTCTGATAAAATGAGTCAACAATTGAACAAACTATATTTCCTGACTTTCAAAGTATTTAGAGTAAAGTGTATTATTGAAATAAATAAAAATTACGATTTTGTTTCTCAATTGAACTGACATAACACACATTTGTCATTTATGATGATCGATGCAAAAGAATGTATGCAAAGCTTTACAAACACGTGTATCATAAATGTAAACTTGTTATGAATATTTTCTCGCAATTTGCTATGCATTTTTAATATGGAGCTATATCAGGTTAAGAACGTTAGTTTTAATTTAAAGTTTTTTTTAAAAATTGCAGATTGTCAATTTGGAACTTGGAAACCTCTTCACCAGCGTTATCTAAGTCCGGTTCAGCCCAAGCGTTGTACCAATCTTCACCAGCTTACGGTATTTACCAGCCGATTGCCAATCGATCTGCAAATTCTGTAACAAAGGGATACCCGTCGGTGTATTCAACACTTCCTCGAAATCATACATCTGGATCTACAAATGATGGGAACTATCAGAGTTATTATCAAATCGGTGCAAAATCTACTCCTAGCTTAAAACATGCTGTTTCACATGAACCATCTCATATCCATGAAACTTCAGGAGGACTTATACAAAATAAAAGTACCAGTAATCCAGTGTATCAAAGTCCATCCCTTTCCCCAGCCCGTTCTACCCCTAATCTTGGAAGCTCTCTTGGCAAACTTCAAGTCCATCCTCAAATACCGGCTTATCGACAGCCCCCAGTTTACCAACCAGTGAATTCTTTAGGCAGAATCTATCAGTCCCCAGCTTCAATTCAACAAAAGAATTCCGGAGCTTATCAAACCTGTGGGTTGTCAACACCAGTTAAAACTTCTTTGACAGAAAACCAAAGCTTAGAAAGATTGGAGAAGCAGTCGAATGAAAGCCTTTATGAAAATCGAAAACTTAGCGTTAGTAGTACATCGTCCTCAACCCCCGAGACATCACAAACCAGTGGTACAACCGCAAGCACTCCGCCAAATAATTGTGCAAGCCAAAATACAAGCCAAAGCCAGAATCCACAGTGCAATAATAATAATAATAATCCTAGTAATATCAATAATAATACAGCTGGTCAAGGTTCAACAGCCATGTCCGACGGAGTTAATGGTGGAGGGTCTTGGATCCAAGCTGAATCACCCTCAAATAGTGCACCAGTAAGAGACTCGTCTAATCTGAACCAAATCCGATATGGACCAGGTCACGAAAAGTATCCTTCATGGCCCATACCTGCTACCTCTTCTGCAGAAGTTGATCCGGCTGGAGAAGCAAACTCTAATAAATTGATTTCTAGTAGTGGAAGTGCGCGTAGTAAATCCTGGACAGAACAAACGGACTATCCTAAAGAGAAAGTTCCGTCGTATGCTCGACCTTATATGAAAAGAATGAATCAAGCATACACTCAACAGTTAAAAACTGTAATGGAAAAATGTGAATCTTTTAATGCGGACAAATCTCTTAAAAATAATAGTGCTGGAGGTCAGAGAGGCCAACAAAATGGATATCAAGGTGGTGGAATTTTACCCCCTCCTCTAGGTTATCGAGATCAATACAACCAGAATGGTCATTATAATCAGCAGTCTTCAATTAATAATAATTGTACAAGTCCAGTGTCAGTGTCAGATAAGGAATATAATATTCCGTCACCTCCTGAGAGAGACGTTTTGAAACCGCTCACTCAGGAAGACTTGGAACTTTATTCAAAGAAATATGAAGAGATGATGTCTCAATATGCTCACTCTGAAGGTTATCATAGTTACATTTCGTCAGAGTGCTCTTCGTATGTATCAAGTGGAACTCCATTTCTTGACCTATTAAGACGAGAGAGTGGAGAGTTGAATCAACAATTTTGGTCACCAGACTCAATGGACCCAAACGATCCTTTATTTGGCATGAGTCATCTGACTGCAAGTGGCCGTGAAAGTGTTACAACTGTAGTGACTAATAACTCCAGTAATAGTTCTGGTACCGAGACTCTAAAGTGGCACGGTTCAGCGAGTGACATTAGCCTGGCCAGTGGTTCAAATGGAAGTGGTATGAATAACTGCAACCGTAATAACATTCGTATGTGGGAAGAACAAAATAGTCAGCAACAACAATTACAACAACAACATCAACAAAATATAGCTCATTCTGCCAAAGTCCCAATGCCTCAGAAACTTCACCCTGAGTCCGTTCCGGTTCATCATTTCGAAACACATCAACAAATCCAAAATGGAATACGCCAAATGAAAAATAAATTAGAGTCTCAGTCAACGTCGCCCACGAAGTCTTGGTCTGCTCCCTCATCCGACGCTTCACGGGAGATAAACCTAAAGAAGTTCCCATTAAATACTTACACACGACCAAGTACCTTGCCTATCGAGAAGCCACAAACCACCCCAGAAAAGGTAGCCAAAATGCTGCCGACGACGCCGAAAGAATCTTCAGCAAATTCCGGTGCACCACCACCAACAACAACAACTTCAAAGCCCACAATGAGTCAGCCGTCAACATCTCCCATCATCGATACAAGTAAACCACCGACGGTTGCGGAAAGGATTTGGGAATTAGAACAGAAACAATCTTCCTCATCCTCTTCAAGTGTGACTTCATCCCCCAAAACCAATCAGACTCAACCCCAGAGCTCGAATCTTATCCAGAGTGAAAAATTCGTTAAAAGTTCTTCACTAAACAATCTTAGAGAAAAGAGTCAGCCCCTAACGTCCCTTAATGCAACATGTCCCTTGCAACAACAGCAAGGTCAGAACAATAATAATAATAAACCTGTAGACGCAGAGCAGACAAATAAGGTTGCCTCTGCCACAGATAACTATAAGAACCATTGGAGTGGATATAGCAGTGACACTTCTTCAAGTTCAAGTTGTGGGGCTAATAAAAACCCCAGCCAGCAACCGACGAGCAACAACAACTCAACAAGTGTCAACCGAGTGACAGACAGTCCAATAAATCCTCCTGGATCTTTCTCCCAGATTTCATACAGTTATCTGGATCCTGAGAAGAAACACAAAGTTGCTGACATGACACTGAAAGCCATACAGAAGAAAGCACTTTTGTCTTACTATGAAAGGCATACGGGCAAGTCCACATCTTCTTCTTCCTCTGTGTCTTCATCTGACAGTTGTGGCAGTAACACCACAACCAGTTCTAACAAAAATCAAAGTCAGACTCAGCATTCATCCCCTTCTTCGCCACCCAAAAATGGAAGTGGCTTTGGTGCTGAATCTATCATGAATCATCAGCAACCAAGTAATAATGTTCTGATGGAAAAAGATTCCCCATTTCCAGGCAAAACAAATCGTCTCACTCTCTCCCTTCCTCGTGATATTGACCGTTTAAAAGAATCGTCCTCTGACCTGGGTACATTCGGTACACAAAGTAGTGCTAATCGAGTGTGTTCCTCAAATGAATCTGAAAACAAAGGTCACTCAATGATATCAACTCGTTCGTCTAGTCATAAAACGAATAGTTCTTCGTCCTTAAAACACAAACTTCCACCACCAACTCCAACCTCACCTGCCAAATCTCATGAGATTAATCAGGTATGTACAAAAAATCATTTATTTTACTAAGTGTTTTACCCTCTCGGTCATTATGCATTTTGTTTGGGCTAAAAAAAATACATCCATCCCAGAGTTAAGCATTGAGCTTAGTTAGTGATCAAATGTGAAGAATACTACAGAGAAGAATGATACGGGTTTTATAAACAAGGATTTGCCTAAGGTAGAACATAATCTGGTTTCATGAAAAACCTTTACTTTCGTCTACTGTCCAGTTACAGACAAGAGGGGTCTACTACTCCATGTACCTAAGGTCCATAATAATATCAAGCAAGCAATCTGAGAAGACAGGAGTTGAGAAATAAAAATACACTACTGAATACTTTTCTTGAAACTGCTTGCCTGTGGTTATACTGATTATCCTCTCTAAAGATGAGGTTGGAGAGTATAAATCTGCTTATAACTCTATTTTTCTACGATGAAAATAATGGAAGAGTTGAATACAATGGGAGAAGAAATAAGATTCTCTTGACGAGATTGAAAACAGGGAACATAACATCTTCTCTCTCTCTTTACTTGATCTCATCAGTATGCAAGAAGGAGCATTTGTAATCCCACCTTTATCTTAACGTACCTTTCTGCTTAAAGTCATTGCAACACTTTTGACGAAAAAAAAACTTATTCCTCTCCGACTTAGTCCATTGTCCGGGTGTTCAAATGTTCAGACTTGAAACATCTTTCTGGTTTAGTCTGAGCCTGGCGGAGTGAATTATCTGTTCTTTGTTAAGGCTCTTCTGAATACATATTATCATATTCAAAATAGTACAAGAAGACTATACTTGATTGCTTGTTGCACTCGTATTCAAACTTGGAATAAGATTTCCATCCAACCATTTCCACAATCAGTTTCCACGTGTTTTGCATATTGGGCGATTACGCTGCACTTTTCCACTCTCCGCCTTCCAAACCGATAGCTTAATCTTGGAAAAGGAAATCTTGAACTAAAACGGAATCGTTTCTGACTTTTTAAAAGCAATGAGTATGATTTTTTAGGAAATACGTATGTATGTATTAAATTGATCACAAAGTCTCTAAACATTTAGTTAAATTCGAAGGATAATGAAGTATTGGCGAATACGAAGATCGTTTTATGAAAACGGTCAAAGTTTTTGATTGCCTCTAGTCGGCTGTATATATGGAGTAGGTGTACGAACAAAATAAGTACTGGACACATAATAATAACAATACAAAAACTTAATAGCCGGTCATTCATTGCTTTTACTTTGGGTGGGTCAACAATTTTGCACATCTGCTACTTTTTGCGGCTGGTATGTATGTAGTTTGCAAGTTTGAAAGATGAGGTTTAGTATAGTGGTGAAGAGGTTGCAGTTTTCATTAAAATCATAAAAAATGTAGAACCATTATTATGTTAACTAATATAGGTTCAGGTTTCTTTGATTTACTTCTACAACTTCTACTGGCTACCTGTTCCAGTGTTCTCTGAAGCTCTAATCATCTCACGGATGTACATTACGTATTCTATGGCGTCACCCGATAAGTTTATCATATTGCTGGGATTTCAGGTTCTAATCGGCAATGTTTTGTTAAGCCAGATTTCTAGTGGTCGTTGATTGAAATTCATTGTTCACAGAATCCAGTACACAGTCAGTACCCTGTAGTATGTTTTTTGTAAATGTGGAAGATCAACGGAAGCATCTTTTTTTTAAAGTCAAACTGTCTGAGATTCTATATACACATTACAATCTAGTCTGCATTTTTACAGAGATTTTAGCCTACAAGAATGATAATTTATAGGGCATGAAAGATTCGTCAAGGTTTAGCTGTCTCACTCAACACCTCAGCTAATTTGAATTAATTTGCTTGCAATTTGTAAAAGTTTAAGTAGTTAAGCAGTAAGATCACATAGTCTAGTTGACCACACAAGGTGATTAATAAGATAAGAGCAAATATTTTAATCCGCTGATGAACTCCATAACATAGGATTGTATATGAAGAGAAAGAGAGACTCGAGCATCACTATCATTTAATTTAAGTATGACATATACCCTCTTACTCCTCCTGCATAGGAATGAGATGACGAGACGGTACTTACTTAAGAGGACGAGAAGATATTGAAACGGCTAATAAGTTGAATATCCTAACGACAACAAGAGTTGTGCTCGTTTACCATTGGTTTCGTGTGAGATAATACACAGCGTCTTAACTAAGTCTTACAAATAGTGTGTGCATACCTCTGAGGATTTTTGTTCAAACCGGTTGCGAATTCGCCAATGTAATGAGTACCGTTATGGGGCTTAATATAATGGTCATCATAACAAGAGATTGGATAGACTGACTTTGGACGAAACTAATACTATGTTGTCCTATATCTTCCTCTCTTGGATAATAATTAACTTTGTACTTGAGTTTTTTTTTGCTCGGTGCTTTTATAATCGGTATACATAATTTGTATATACATAGATAACTATGAATCAAATAAGTATAGCTTGATAGGATTAAAAACTAACAATCTTGTGCATATTCTACACATACTGCAGTATAGATGCATGTTCATATTCAATGTCGAATCGAAAAAAATCTTACGAAAAGTAGGTATTATTTACTTGAATTCATATCCAAATTAAAATTCTCGGAATCAGTTATTGCTGAATTGTTATTATGAAAAAGTTGTGTCTCTATTTTTTGAAGTTTTGAATTTTGATGATCTTGGCATGTGCCTTGAAATTTTGGATTTATAGTTGGCTTCAGGTTCACCTTGTTGACTTTTATTGTTATATATATTGCCATTAGGATTCATGAGGGTATATATATATATGATTATTAGATTTAAAGCAGACCAGAGTGACCAGTAGAACGACGAAAAGACTTTGTGAATTACTGACTGAGCAAATGAAAATGGCAAACAGGTCTGAAAGGAACCTCGTCCCGTAGGAAGAAGAAGCAGACGGTCATCTCTTCGTCTTCTTCTTCACCCTCCTTGGTGATCTATTGTATTGAACTCTTAATGAGGGTCATCAACTGCAGTTTTACTTGTTCTGGCTGCACTTGTTTCGTGCGATGCTGACATTTCTGCACTGCAATCTTCGCCCAGAGCTTTTCAAAAAACAAGGAAATGTTGATTCTGTCTGTGTTGTTATCTTCTGTATCATCTATGTAAAGGATTTTTTGGAGATCCGTTTGAAACTGTAGTTGCTATCTAATCACATGCAACAACAACCCACAAACCAGAATTATTAGTTGGATTTGGATTCCTCAAAATATTATGAATGATTGAGTGGATTATGTCACGGATTATTATGACGTATGAAATGACATTATTACCTACTGGCTTTGTATTTACCACAAAGTTTGACCCCATCGGAGTTCCTATGCTCCTATTATCAAAGACGAAGAAGAACTGTATGGGAACAGTTTCCATTTATTCAAGCACCACAGAATTGATTATGCCGACGAAGAAAGACGTGACATTTTTAAAGGCTTGGTTTCTAATCACTCATGGGATTTAGAAATCCTAACAGCTAATTGCAAAAAGATAAAGTTAGACTTGTCCAGTCACAGTTACTGTGCAGTTTAGATTACAATTGCAAAGGAAGAAATTCGACCTGTCAGTGTGATTTATATGTGAAGAGCATAGCTGTATTTAAAGGGGACAAATCAAGCATAGCTTAAAAGTTCAATGACAAGCTTATGTAAATGAGAATATTTAATAATATATGCAAATGTTAATCACCTAATGGAGATGATGGGAAAATGGAAATAGTGTAATTGAGGCGTCATTGACAAAATATATTTTGGTCGCATTGCATTCATAGAATGTTTTGTCCCCCTGCACAGTTTCGCGTTGTTGATGATGTTGTAGAAACTTATGTCTGGAAATGGACAACCTCGAGATTGGATTGACTAAGATGATATTAAAGATTGTACGAGTTGTGAATAAGATAGATGAGTTCATGTAACTTTTGTTCAGTTGTTAACTCATCCTCTGAATCTGAATTGCAGTCAAGATTATTCAGCAATGCAGGTTGACGATGGTAATGTTAAACTTTATATCGTAGTTCAAGGGCCGGACCAGAATATTAAAGTAGCGTTGTAAAATGTTTATTTCAATTACACAATATTCTATTTAGCTACGACAGTTTTAAAAAGTTAGCATGTTATTTTTTAAACTTAAGAACCAAAGAATTAATTACGGCTCTGCTATCCATGAGATTTAAACATTAAAACCATCTTGATGAAAATATTTAATAAAAAGAACCAGGACAATTTATTTAGTTTTGATACTCAAGAGTAACTTGCGTGTCTATGTCCATTACTATTACATGAAGATGATCTCTTGGATAAATGTTGTACCATATAACAATACCTTGAACATGGAATATGATCTAATGTCATTGCCTTGTGTTAACATCATTGTCCAATGATTTGCTACACGCATTTCATATCTATGTCTCTATGACTTAATATGTAGTTGTAATTATGATAGTAGTGATGTTTAGTAAGTAAGACATTGCTCAGGTCTTGGACTTTATACTTATGATTCAATTCATCTTATTGCATTATATTAAATGCAGACTTCTTGAGTGTTGTCTTTTATAAACTATGTATGATCTCATTTTGCGTGGGTTAGAAATTGTATAAAATATATAACACCACTTACCAAACTTAGATTTGTAAATTTTAATTATACAAAAAATATATTAATCGTTGTTGTTCTGTATTCGATCGCAATTTCGTGTTATAATGGCTGGAAATAACAAATTCGATAAATTAGTGTGGATATTTTTACTCGTTAAGATGTAGCAGAAAGAAATATGAAGATTTTAGGAAGATATTGTTTAAGTATATTCGTCATATTTTCGTGGTTCGTGGTCCAGCAAACTCGTAAAAGCAGTTTGGTCAGTAACAAAGCTGAGATTCTAGTTTGCCTTGTCTTTTTGATATTTGGTCTTTTGTTGTCTCATCATTTCTGACATTGTGTTTCAGTCGGAAAGAAAGAAACATCTTCCATGTCATTATATTCAATTAAAATCTTTTTGACCAAGCAATAATAACCAAACTTAAATAACTCAAGTGCATTTGGAGTAGCTGAGATGTAACTCGTATTTCGTATTGCTTTACAAAACAGTCTTATAATATAATATGGTAAACAGGGAGGAGAAACAAATCTTATCTTAAAAGCCATCTTTAGTATTTGTCCATTTAATTGTCAAAGGAAAGTATGGATGGATGAAAAGAGTACTTATATACAGGCATATGTAATAATATAGGACTTGAAAAAAGTATACCTAACATGTTTTAAAAATCCACTGGACCTGAAATGACAGTAAGATTGCAGGGCATTTATTATTATTACGATTATTACACATCTGCCTATATGTATGTAATATAAAACAATAGGTAGAGTGAAATAGTTAAGCCCTAAAAACATAAACGCCGACGAGTTTAAATTGTGTGTTAAAAAACCGATTTCGAAGAACGACCTTGGTACAAGGTTATTGCACGGACAATAATCCCCCTTCGCTTTGGGAAGTGAGTGAAGGGTTTGTAATAAATGTACCATGTATCACGTTATGGCTTTGAGTACTGCTTCCCTAATATTTACTACTCTATCCACCAAATTTTAGGGTTTGATAGTTTGATGATGATCTAATGGTTTTGAAGTGGATTGGATCTGCTAGTTGTTACTCAATCCATCCGTCCGTACTAAATTTCATACCATGACTGTATGTATGTTCGATGACTCTTTTCAAATTTTCAAAAAACCCAATGGGTTTAAAAAAATTGGGTTGTCAGGCAACAATCGTAAAAAGATGCATATTTTTATTGCCCTCTTCGAAAGTAAAAAATGATTTTAGATTTTAAATTGGACTAGGCAAAAAGACCCTTTCTTCACTATTGTAGAACATTGTAAATAACATATGAATGTCCTTTGGTTGCCCTCGACAGTTGTTGGGTGGTTGCATTTTCATTTTTTGTACGAATTCCTGGAATAACTCAATCGTCTTCTTCTTTTCTTTCATTTTCAATAGGTATAATTTCTGAATTTAAAATTGGGTTGGAAATCTATAATATTTTATAGACCTTTTGTGCATGTTGGTTGGTAGATTGTACTCTGTAATGTAATGCTACTGCGGTGAAGATGTAAGCATTCCTTTCTTTTATATTTCAAGACAAGGAATTTAAAAGATGAAAGACTCCCAACATCCAAATTATGTCTTAGCTTGTTCAAAATCTTCAGCTTCATCGTAAATTATTTGCAGCTCATGAGTAGGCTCATAAAATGTTCATCTAATGAAAATCTTTCCTAAGAGCATTTTTTCTATCAATGTTTCAATGTTTAAAGGTAACTGAAGCCTTAAGAGTGTTGAATATTCATGTATGGCACGTTATTAAGGCTGAATTTCTGTGTTAAAGTCACTTAACTCCTTTACTCAAACATTTAGCACTTTGCCTAGAGTTGTGATTTAGTATTTAGGAAACCATAAAACGGTTTGGTATTAGTCAAGCCTGATTGGTATAAAGGTATGCAATAAGTATTACAACTACAATATCGCTGGTGTTATAATATTGTACATAAAATATGAAGTGCAATGCTTTGGAGAATCATGAAAAGCGAATGGTCCATGTCATAAATTACTTGGCGTTGGGTAGAACCATGACAGAGTGAAATGTAAGACTTTTTCCTATGTGAGATGCCAATTCTTTCAAATGAGATAACATCTTTAGGCTTGTGTTTCATAATATTATTATGTGAGCTGTCATATTTAGTATTTAAAAAATTATGCAGGGAACTTTTCTAATAATTTTGAGACAACTTTGTTTTTGACTTCATGTATGTTTTTTTTCAAACATCAAAATTCATTTGCTAGATTTTTAGAAAAATCTGATACTCAAATTCATCATGTGCAAATATAAATGCATCTTGAGTTGTTTTTCAATCCTGTGATAGTTTGTTTAAACCTGTGTCGTGTTTGTCAAAAGCTTGTGTCCTGTCGGACGGTCAACGTCAACTTATTAAATCAGTATTAAGTACCGTTATGAGTTAAATCAGTTTGCTTTCCTAATTCAATTTCCTTGAATTATTCAATGTTATGCAATGCCGCATAATAAACCATTGAAAATAATAATATTATAATAGGACATCTGGAGAGGAGTTATTTTTTCGTTCGAACCAAGTTGTACATCTTCTACTTTGCAATTGTTTAAGTGGACAGTGGCCAATGGTCATTGTTCCCTTTATTACAGCCCTACATTGTCCTCGATTTACAAGCAGCTAAGCTATTGTTGAATTTTTATTTTGCTATTCACGCACGTAGTAGTTTGGGCTTTACGGATGTTCACAATTCGCAGAGCATTCAAAGATTGTCCAACTAACTCTTAACAAGTGTATTCCGCAAGAATTGAAGCTGCCTTCACTTAACAATCATGTTCAGTTACATTGCATCTTGTGATGTCCCATCATTATGCTGGTCATGTCATGTCAGTCATATCCGTTGGTGGATTTTACTTGCACTGGGCAGCAAATACTAATGAAATGACAATCTTGAGCCTGCCTAACGTGAGGCACATTTTTGCATTCCTTGTGCCCAAGGATATCAAACTCGTTGCTAAATATTTGAGGGTTCAGTGAAACCATCTTGATGGATGGATGGAATGTCCGGTCGAAATTTTATTTGCAAGGGATTTAATTGTCGGGAACCAGTTGGGATGATGTCATAGGAAGTATGTATATCGGATAGAAGAGTTTAAGACCTCCTTGATAGTCCTCATATCCTTACTAACTGGACATCCAACATTGCAATTCTCTAGCTTATATTTTAATACCTCAGAGGATAATTGTAGGGATGAGTGGTTGACGTCTAGAATCTTTTAGGAAGACACTTTGAGCTGTAGGTAGGCGACAATCAAGAACAGTAAATCACTCAGGGCGTGTTAAGTGTTTACATTCAGCTAATTTATGTTTACAGCTTTATGAAGTTTAGTTCCTGGAGATTATCAGGTCCGAAAATGAAGATTAGCTAAACGGCTTAAATGATGAGAGCCTCTTATTGTGTCTAAGAATCTACTTTTGTAAACTGCTCATCGTTTTATTTTATAGACTCAAATTGCACATCATTGCCAGGATATTATGAGATGATGGCAATTGTTTGGTTGGAAAAGGATTGAAACTTCTGTGCTTCCATGATGGTAAAATAAAAAGTTACCACAAACTTGTTTCATATCATCTCTATCCAACGAGCAAGTAAAGTAACAGGGATTTGTTGGAGAGAATCTGTAAAAATCTCTTTGGAATTTGCACGAATGGAGATAAGCGAGGAGATGTTATTGGTGAATACCCAACAAGAACTAACGGATGATTCCCTTCTGTCTCAATTATTTGTCTTGGCTCACTTGTCAACAGTTTCCTTTTATGGCTTTGTTGATAATCGACTGATGAAAAAGCAGCTTATTCCTAAAATCATGTTGACAAAATTATTTGGCTAGATTTTTTAAGATGACTGATTACGAGATGCATTCGTGATTCTTTTATAAAGGAAGTTTCCTCTCAAAGTCAATGGAATGATTTGATTCTCATCTTTAAAAAAAGCACTTTTGTTTCTTGGCTATCCAATTATTTTTTAATGTCCGGTTGAAAGTTCTAGTGCCAATGATATTAATGCTATTAAGCAATCAAGTACATTCGACATCTTCAAATACTGATGATGGCAAAGGCAAAAGCTGATCAGCAACAAATCAAATCCTTATTCGAACTCACCAACTCATCACAATAATAATCAAATGTATTTTGCAAATTCACACCAAAGTCAATGATGCTCAATTAATATCACGCGTCTGGTGTCCATTGACCTGAAAATGAAAAGTATGATCCACCCAGCTAAATATCTTAATGATAGATAATACCTCATCTTGTAAATTTTATGAGGTTTTTATCACCATCATTTCATCCATGACAGTCAAGTCTAACAGTCCTTTCTCGGAAGGATAATAAAAAATAAGAAGTGTCAATGATTGCTTGGTGTAAAATCTCATTATAATAGTTCGTAGGGACAAGACAATCATTTCTATCATCTGGTTCAGAAAGGGTTGAGCACAGATTAACTTTTCTGATGTAGTAAACAAAAAAAAGATATAAATAAAAAATTATCATCACGATTAACATTTCAACACCATTTGCAAAATATACTATTAATTTTTGGAGTCAGGAAATCTTATTATTTTACAAATTATAAGCTTACAGTTTATGGTTTTTTTTGGTTTTTTTTACTTGATATCAAATTATATAAAGCGCAAAGTGCCACAAATAAACTAATAAACTGCCTTGTTCGTAACAATCTTTTGATGGAAGTGTCAAGAAATTTTGCCAGCAATATTTGTTTATTACCTATAGAACTTTTTACCTATTATTTTATTACAAATCAAAAGTCGACGATCATCAAAGGCATTTTTTTTAGTTTTCAAAATAATTTAAATTTGAATGTCAATTCCATTTCAATTAAACGTAAACAGTAATATTATTATTATATTACAAAAAGAGAAGAGTTTATTGTAGTTTTCTTTAATCTAACAGATTTCTTTATGTCGGAGGCATCCAATTAACCCAATGGTTAATAGAGTTTAGTTTGTTATACGGAAATAAGCGTCATCATCACGAAGGAGATATCACAAAAAGATAATCAGACTAACTTATTATGACTAAAATTGGAATTGGGATTTTCATTAGGCACGGATTTGACCCCAACTGAACTTTCTTCCTTGTTTCTCACACTCCCCTTATCATCTTGTATTTGCTAGATAGAATATGAAAAATATCCTATACCAGAGATTCATACTCAGACTTGCATACAAACACTACGACAAACAAAATTGGATCTTGCTATCAATTTATTTCATGAAAAATACATTACATACAACAACATATCCTCTAACTACATTCCAATACGATTAATACAAATAAAAATTGTTTCACAGAGATATATTATGACAGAGTTTGAACACAAGTTTGAAGACTGGATCAGTAATTTTGATTTGATATTATATGATATTTATTATGAACCCTGCTGGTTCTGTTATGATTTGATATAAAAGCAACAAATAACAAAAATCCAATCACAATTGGGTGTTACATATACCTAATTCTGACCTTTTGTACTACGAAAGTAAAGATGAACAATAAGTGCTGTGAATATGATGTCTTAATCCTGAGCATAAAGAAGATTCAGTATAATTACATGAATACAGAGAAAACTCAGATTTTATTTTGAAAGAAATCTTTTTGCTGGTCAACCAAGCAGCTCATTTATTAGCTCGCCATTGAAAATGGAATTCGAGCTTATGATGTGCCGCTGTCCGTCTGTCTGTCCGTCCGTCCGTC
>JAQGBQ010000421.1:0-22495 GCA_034698485.1 Vertagopus arboreus | reverse complement strand
TAAGACTTGCATTTTTCGATGTAGTTTTTGGTCCTCTATCACCCTATGACCGTAACTCCAAACCCGGACCCATCCTTATAGTCAAATCAAAACCTAAAACAAACCAAGACATTCTCAGAACTATAGTTTACTGGCATGTGTTGCAGCAGGTCAAGAATTTTGTTTATGAAATTGTTTTTAATTGATAATGCAAAAATAATTTTCATTTAGCTCAATACTATTTCTGTGACATTTCAATGGGTACAATTTAATTCAAACATCGATATCAATCAACAATTTATAAACTAATTCTACATAACATGACACTGTTTCTTCACAACAAATGAAACATAACAAAAACATTTTACTTGTATATAACGATTGATAAATAAATCAACGAAATAGTTGATAAATGTATATGTTACATCCAAATAGACAGATGAAGCGAAACTGACTAACTTAATATATTTAATTGATAGGCTTAAATAGATTTTCAGAGGTGCAGAACATTTCATAACATCGTTTACAGTGAGACACGTTACCATTAAAAACTACTTTTAATTAATGTTTCTCCTAAACTAGCTATGGATAAATGATAAATTGCAATTTAATTACTACATGTTCACATATTATCGGTCGGTCACTTGATAGTTTTAGAAGTTTGTAACATGTCAGTGAACTTGCGATAAAGTTTGTTGCAGCATTCGTCTAAGTATTTTAAGAACCACTTTCACTGAAAGGACATGCAGTATTTATTAACAATAATTAACATATAGAACACTAATTAATCTAAGTCTAAATTATGTCCTTACTTAAAATTTTAAAGCCACTTAACAACCAATTCGTACAAGGAATCATAATTTTTCGGTTTTAAATACCAACGGATTTTTCTGAGGCATGACGGCCATTATTGACATTTTAATTCTGTCTCTCTTAAAGTAAAAAAAAATCAATCAGTGGGCGAAACTGCTCAATGTATCATATATATCAAAAAGTGGGGAATCAAATAAAAATTTAATTTAGATGTTTAGTAGGCGCGCTATGGTATTGAATTAATAGAGTGAGGGCTTTTGAAGTATTATTAAATAATTACATGAACAGCCAATTCTAAAACTATACACTTAGATATGACTGATTTTTAAAAGTTGATAATTTTACAAGCTAATTAGTAATCAAAATCCTAAGCACAGCCACTAAACATTTTAACAACACACCCATAATTATTCGAGATCCATTAATAATTAAATTAGCTTAAACAACGGCCTCAGACTTAATTTCTACTTTATCTGTCTCCATAACCTCTTCCTTCTTGTCTTTTTTTCCATCGTTTACAGCCTCTGATTCATCTCCTTCACCAGTGCCACTGGGGTCCCTCCTTCTCTTTCTGTTAATGAACGGTGATTTTTTATTAAATCGAGGAAGCGGCTCCATTCCTAGTACATTGTGAATCTGCCTGAATGCTACTTGACGCAACGCTTGCTAAAATTCAAATAATAACAAACAGTCAGTTAAACGTATCATCGAAATATATTTTTTAAGTTAACAATAACAAACCTGTGCAAAAGCTGTAATATCTTCTCGTGCCTGATTAGGAAGCCCGGCAACAGCGTCACAAGATTCCTTTTCACATGGATCAAGAAGACCAGGTCCCTGGGGTAGAAGTAATCCGGAAGCAAGAACTTCCAAAACTATTCGTAGAGCCTCTCCTGGACTCACTGGCATGCCTGCACTATTAATGGCCTTCTCAGTCAATAATTCGATTGCCTGGATCAAAACAAAACAACAGTTTATCATCATCGTATCATTTTGGATATAATATTAAATCTTGAATTATTTAAATAAAACTTACCCAACAGGACATTGAATGCCATGCAGCCACACGTTGACACAAGTCCCTCAAAATACGGATGATAATGACACAGCTCTGCAGTGCTGTAGCTCTAGCCTATATTCATTCATCACATAAAATATTGTTAGAAAAGTTTACAATTTTAATTGATTGTAACGAAGAAAGTCATACTCAAAGGCACATAAATAAATAAAATATATAAAGATAGTAGAATTTCAATTTTTAAACATTAGATTGAGGAGGTAACACAGCAGAGCATTCAATTTTCAGACATTAGTACGTCAAAGGAAATGTAATAAATAAAATCATTCTACATAATGACAGTTAAGTTTGGAAGACAAATAAATGGCTGAAAATTCAAGGGATTCAATTATACTTCAAGGCCACCACCTCTGAGATTTTAGACAAGTATGATTCCTCATAAATAATCTTTCCAGCCTCATTGTACTAAAAGAATTAATAATTTGTTGGAATCCCATTTTAAAAAGAAAAATTATGATTTGAAAATAGTTGATTTTATATATGAAAAAGTTCATAAGGCTGCAAAGGATTTAAATCTACGTAGTGTAGATGCTTATGAACATGTGCCATAGATCAAATCTTATCAACCAACCAGCCAACTTCAATAGCAGCTTCATTTTAAAACACTGATTGTGGCCAGAGTGACTAATGGTTGTTTGTATTAAATACTTAGAATGACAAAACAAATCTAGAGCACATATTACTTGGAACCACTTTGCGTGACGAAGTGCTGCCAAAGCATCTAGGCATTTCTCCTTGTCCAAAACATCATGCGGATCCGTCACCTGAGTTGCTTGGGCCTCTACACTCGAACATTAACACACAACAGATTAGATATGTACCACTTCTTTCACCTTACGAACCCAATATATTCCATCAACTTTCATGTACAAAACAATAAAATTAAAAGTGTGGATAGGTTCGCTGATCGGTCTGTGTGTGAAAATGTCTAAGGTGGTGGCAATGGTGGTCTCTTTTTCAGTTTTTCATTCCCCAATCCAAGTCTCATGACTTGTGTGAGCTTGACTCAAATTAATATGAAATCGATGTCCGTCGTAGTTATCTTGAAGATCCTTGGAGATTGATTGATTCATTGTCGGTGACACAATATAACAGAGGCTGGCTCGGCTGAGGCAAACGTTCACTGTCAAATGTACCTTATTTCTAATCCCCATCACAAATGGAGTAGAGAAGTAAGTTGACGAACCTCAGCAGAGCCTCCACTCCAGTTGGTTCCACTCCATTCGAAGCATGAATTTGTAATATTTCATTCATGCTTTCACATGAAGAACTGAAGTCACTGTAAAACCACTTGAAACCTCCATCGAATTGTGGAAATTATAAAAATATCACAAACTTGGATAACTGAATTATGTAAACTAAACGATAATAATAACAAGATGTGTCATTTAACAAAACTGGAAATAGTTAGTCTAATATAGGTACTTATTTTTTAGTACTTACGAACACTGGAAATATTGTTCCTACAATGAGTTTTGAAGTGGTTTCAACAAGTCGTAATGTCATACTTGTTGTCAAAATATAATCCAAAAAATATGATTTAAACTTGACTGACAGTTTCAGAATGATAACAGTAAATATTGCTTTTAGAAAAAATTCGGCATCACAAATACATCTTTGATTTTTAAGAGACCAACCAACTATGAACCAACCGACCAGTGACAGTTCAACTTGTACCTCGTAGCCCAAATAAACTATATTCTTACCACCCGGAGCTTCAACGGCCGCTCTCATTAGGGGAGATGTCAGGGTTATCTTTACTTCTATTTTCGGCTCGACAGATGAAATAATTAAGATTCCACAGTCTGGGACATTTTTACGGATCTCATACTTTTCTTCTGCAGCCAAAATCTGTCCCAATTCAAAACACGAAGTTAGCCAGACACTTCAAACCAATCCAAAGAAATGTCCTTTAAAATTATGTACCTCAAGCTGCTTGGGTAAAGCGTCCATAACCCTGTCAAGCATGGTGACAGTCGGTTTTTCGGAGCAAAGCACTGCCAACTCAACTTGTCTGTCTCCCTTGAGTAACAATCCCTTTGCCAAGTGTCCGACTCGCATCACGCCTTTCAAAACTCTTGCAGCCTGAAGATCAGCTTCAGAAGGCTGTGGAGCTTCCCTGCAATCAAAAATATAATGTTTTTATTCAAATAAACATATTTAAAGACAGAGTAACTTTTCAATACTACTTACACTCCTTCTTCAGTTTTAATTCCATTGCTTGTTTTGCAGTCTTCCTCTGCGAATCGATCCGAAACAAATTTCAACGCCTTCTCCGAATTTGAGACAATTTTTTGGATTGCTTGAAGTTCTTCCTCTTTTGGATATATTTCTGCGTGTTTAGCCATCACGTGCCGATCTTCCATGCTTTCGGGACGGCGAATGAGAGGTGGAATAAAGAACATAGGATTTGGTCCAGGAACACCAAACTAGAGAAATTGAACAGTGAATTAGCTGCTTTCACTGTATTACTTTCACAATTCTCTCCAATATAAAAAATATACTTACACCAGGTCCAGATCCATAACCACGGGGTGGAAGAAGTGGAACTGGGGGTCCTCTGGGGTATCTATTCAAAACAAATTTAATATAATCAACCTATCATAATGTGTTGAAAGGTACATAGTACATTTACTTACTCATTTGGAATTGCCATTTTTCTCAAGGGTACAGTTCGAGCAGCTCTCCTTTCATCTATTTTCTTTTGTCGACTAGATGGCTTGACATCCACGATTAAGTCAGGATTGACCTTCTTCTTATACTGCAAACGATGACGACGTCCTTTCATGTGCATCTCCTTTGCGTTAGGATCATTAAATCGACATTCGCAGAGTTTGCAGTTAAAAGATACAATCTTGCCTGTAAGTTGAAATACAATGTCAAACTTGTGAGTAAAAGTACCAATGTATAATAATAATCCATGAACACTTACCTTCTTCATTTCGCATTTCTTCAATGTAGTCCTGCCCTACGGGTTGGACATCTTTCTCGATGAACATTGCGGAATCTTGGTTACCAGATTTATTCAAGTCTTCAGCCACGGGAGTAGAGATATTTCCTCCAGGAGCAGCTGGTATGGCATAAGTAGTGCTCATTGGTTGCGATTGTTGCGGATTATGATTATTGAAATCATTGCCAACTGCGACAGCAGGGGTATCCGGTTTAGAGCCAATAAAATTGATTTTTGGAGTTGCAGCCTTTGTAAATTGATTCACTTGAGTAACAGAAGCCATGGAATTTGGTACAGTTTTAGGGACATTTACACTAGTTGCTGTTGAATTGGTATTTAATAAAGAGGCAGCAGGGGTAGCAATGACTGTGGGGTTGTCAGAAGGAATAGGCTTTCCCAGCTTTGTATGTAGTTTCAAGACTTTTTGATGTTTAGCTCCCCTAATGTGTGCAGCATAAGCATCTGATCCAGTGCAAGTTACATCGCAAAGTTCACAACGTAGTCCTGCTGGTCCCCCTTTTGGAACTGAAGCTGGAATCCCAACTTTTTGAGCTGCTTCTTTTTTCTTGTGCTTTTGCCCTTCTAAATGTTCTTTATAGGTCTAAAAACAGAATATAAACGGGTACTGACTGACGGAAAACCGAAATGTATAAATATAATACATACAATTTAAAAATGTGGTAACTCACCTGAGGGCCAGCGCAACTTATTTTGCAGACGTCACAATAATGCAAAGTCTGAGGTTTAGGCATAGGTCTCTGACCCGGACCTTTAACTCCCTTAGGACCTTTTCTGAATCCCATTCCACCACCACCACCTCCACGAGATGCACCTCCTTGAGCATAAGCCGAGACGGCATTGTAAACAGCAGCATCGTAATTAGTAAATGATGCTAGAATCGAAAATAACATATCATTAAAAATGAGTCTTTTAAAAAGCTATTAATTATATAGAATTTCTGTGTAAATACCTTTAGGGCCAGCTGCTGAAGTCTGCTGTGCTTGAGGTGGAGCAAACCCTGCATAAGAGGCCGATGTAGTCCCTACAGTATTAGCGGAATATGTTGGATAAGCAGTTGAAGTCGCAGCAGGACGTGCTTGGGGGATCTTACCGGCTCCAGCAGCCGGGGGCATTGGTGGGTAGCCAGCAGTTTGTTGTGTGTAATAACCTTGCTGAGTTGCCTGACCTTGTTGACCAGCAACAGGACGAGTATAGCCTGGAATTGCATATGCTTCCCCTACAGCGGTTCCATAAGGTTGTGGTTGACCTGGAGCTGGTGGTTGACCTCCATACTGCTGCTGCTGCTGTGGAGGTTGGTAACCCGGTGTCCCTGGTGTCGGTGTGTATTGAGTTCTAAAAAGGAGCAATACATTCAAATTAGTTTTTGTATTTCTTTAATCCTTGATTAATTGTCGCTTCAACTTTCAACTCACCCATACTGCGTCCCTGCATGAGTAAAGTTGTAGTAATTATTCGCTGCCATTCTTTCCTCGAGGTTCAAAGTTCAGTTCAATTGAAAACTGAGTATCAACAATTACAAATCGCAGATCTATTGGAGCAGCAGACGGCTACTATATTACCATTAAATGTTTGATACCTTTTACTTTTGACTTTCTTTTAACGACCGTCAGTTTTTTTTAAAAATCAAATTTCACCGAAATAACGTAAAGATTGAAGAACAAGGCGAAAAAACGACAGATTCGCCGTTCGTTACTGATTTTGAGACTTGCAACAATGTATTCAAAGTGAGCTTGTCTAGCTAATTGAAGTGTGTAATTAATTAATTAAATGTAAAAACGTGTAATTTCTGTAAAATTCTCAAAATCGGAGATGAGAATTTTATTTAAGTCCACGAAAAAGCAAGCCACGAAACTAGCGACATTGAGCAGATATTTTTTTATATATCGAAAGATAGCTTTTCACATTACGAAAAATATGTGTAGTTATGTGGCAGGATTTGCCGGCTTGAAAAACTGGTGCGCAATAAAAGAAGGCAGAGTATCGCTACTCCGCCTTTCGGGTTTATTTTCAAGAATCGTAAGCTTTGTTGTTGTTTTTCGAAACTGTCTGAAATTAAAAATTAACCGGATTTGATCCGGTTAACCTATATAATAATAGCATTCGGAATTGGTCCCATTTCGTTGGTGAAAGCAATTTAAAATGAAAGTAAAAAAAATTAAAAAGTGCATGAAAGTACGACTTTCACTGTGAGAGAAAGTATTTAAAGATATGCATAAACCAAAATGGACAAATGATTCATATTGTGTTTTTTTTATTCACAGAACGGCCTAAAATGGGATGAATCATGCAACTTTACTGGTATTACATATTAAGAAAATTGCATTAGAATAATTAAGATTGCAGGAAAGCAAGCATCATCGAGTCATCGTCTGTCTCTGGATTCTAAATTGATTGATCCCTTGGTATATAAATAATTAAATAAATATGTATACTCAAAGGTTCCCTCATTCAAGATTAACTATTTTAATATCCAATGTTTATGATACAGGCAAATCTTGTCGATTGGATACCGTTTTTATGAGGCGCCCCTGTTACCCACGAAGGAGGAGTCGTAACGATCCTCTGACCTCACTTCAACCCTTAAGCAAAATTGGCATGACAGGCAGGATCCTTCACACCCACATGTTGTCGACAATGCAAAGATCTGTCTGTGTGACTCTCAGACTGGTCATATAGTTTTTGTGAATGAGAAGAGGATGTCCATTTCAGCGGATATGAAGAGGGTGGATAGAAGAGAATGATTCATTCATAGGTAGGTAATTTACTTAGGCACAGCTTCATTCAGATCTACAGTCAGGGCAATGCAGTTCAAGTGCAGCCCATGATAAAATAAATAACAACATTAAACTCTCCTCATTATCTCCAACTTTTTGTCATTTGTTTTTATGACCATCTGAATATTCTTATCTTTTATTTAGCCCTGCAAAGTGGAGAGAGCCAGACGTTGTGCTTTGGCAAGCAGGACACAGCAGGGAGGCTAAGGGGATAAATATATGGTACGATGGCACTTCCTGGTTGTGATCTCTACTAAATTTAATTAGAAAATCTAGGCAATTCTTCTACAAACTGCAGGTTTGCGAACTCTAAGTTCCAACGAAATTCAACGTCTACAACTAGTCCTACCTATTTTAAGTGCCAGCGGAACCCCAAAAAGGATTTAAAATTGCGCTACACAACAGAATGGATTTCATTCGGTAAGTTTTTTAAAAGAATCGTTTGGTTTCAAACAGGCAGTGATCGGTGGAACTTTTGATGATATCTTATTGTATTTTATTATTATTATACATTACAGGTCAACCCTCAGTTCCTTGCCTTTTCCACCACCACCTCCGCCGCTGAGCGTTGAGGACAATGTCGGTCTATTGGATGATCTAGACAACTTGGGCTTGGAATTCGAGGGTGACAATGGAGATAATAGTCCAACAGACCCTGTGGCTGCACCTCCTGAATCTCAGTATGGGCTATCGAATTTGAAGCAATATATTTTAATTGACATTTGATTAATTCTCATCTCTTGACCTCTGTTTTAAAGATGGTATCACGGCAGATTAGATCGCCACACAACGGAGGAGCGGCTGCGGTCCACTGAGAAACCGGGGAGTTATCTTGTCAGAGAAAGCGATCGTAAACCTGGGTCGTATGTGCTCTCTTACTTAGGGCGGACTGGAATCAATCATTTCAGGTACGATTTTGGTCACTCGAGCGAGATAAACCATATATTTTTAAAAAGTAAAGACCACTTGTTAAACCGTGGATTTTGTTTGATGTAACCTATAGAATCACATCTGTATGCGGGGATTTTTATATCGGCGGAAGGCAATTTGATTCTTTGATGGATCTAATTGGATATTATACAAGCGTTTCAGACTTGTTGAAAAAGGAACGACTGGCATATCCCATTCCACCGCCTGAACCAGTCAACGATAAGAAACGAGCCGTGGCTATTTTGCCGTATACTCGAATGACAGATACAGATGAGCTAAGTTTTCAAAAAGGAGATATATTTTTTGTACACAACGATCTAGGAGACGGTTGGCTTTGGGTAAGTAAAATGCATTATTTCATCATTCCTGAGATTTTTTATACATCTTAAAACTTACGTTTAAACTTTTTTTCTCTCATGTTAAGGCGACTGCTCACAAAACTGGAGAACAGGGACTCATTTTTCGAGATCTAGTAGAAGATTTGGATGATAATATAGATCCAAATTCTGTATTTGCTTGGTTTCATAACAATGTTACAAAAGAGGAAGCTGTTGACATGCTTGTGAAAGGTACGAATGCTTTTTCATTGTCAATTTGCCCATCCACGTTAATACTAATCAATTGTACTGAATAATTTCCGTTCAGCTGGACCAGGAAGCTTTTTAGTTCGTCCGAGTGACAATTCGCCTGGGGATTACTCTTTGTTCTTTCACATTAACAACCAAATCCAAAGATTCCGAGTGGAAAAGAAGGGAGTCCGATATCTCATGGGTGGAAGAACATTTGACTGTTTGGAATCTGTTATCGATCGTGTAAGCTTAGCACATTTTACAACTGACATCACAAATCTTCCACAAATAATTAATTCATTTGCAGCTATCTAATTTGATTATACTTTATTCCCATTTGCAGTATAGGACTGAACAGATTGTGGAAGGGCATACTCTAGGGCATCCGGTTAAAAAGGTTAGTAAACAAACATTATTTGCTTAAAACTTCAAATGAATCATATTTCGTAAGTTATCTCAGAGATAAAATTGATAAAACTTTTATAAGTTAGGGACAAACAATTGTACTCATTGCTATGCATGGATTTGTTTTAGATTTCATTGTGAAGAGTAAAATTAGTAGCATTTTGTCAACAATTTCTAAACCTTTCTTTTTTTTATTTTTAAACATGAGATCTTTGTTTAGTCTATTAATTCCTAGATTTCGTACGAAATCCATAGAACTAAATGATTTACACTTGCAGGGCCAAAATGATCTGGAAGGGATTTACAAGCCGAAAGAGGTCAAAAATCCAGAAAAGATATATGCCACTTTGCAGGAATGTCGAGACACCAGTGGATTTAAAAAGACTGAAGGTAAAAAACATCGGAACTTTTATTTCTAAAATGATAAAAGTGTAATCAGTATTTAATAAATATTGTTGGATGGGATGATAGTTTGCAAGAGATCTGGATATCTGTACAAGCGAAACGAAAAGAACAAAAAGTGGAAATCAATGTTTTTTGTTTTACAAATGGATGGAACTGATACTCATTTATTGATATTCGAAAGTCCAAAGGTAAGATTTTTAAAGGCTCAAAATTATTAATATAAACCCTAACCAATAATTAATTATTTTTTACAGAGAACAAAGCCTAAGGGTTTAGTGGACTTGGGATGCGCCTATCTGTATCCTCTACATGACAGTTTCTACGAGAAACCCTTTTGTTTTCAGTTAGTTGAGAGAGCTCTTCCGTGTCTTGCAACCGTAAACTATTTATGTGCTCCAAGTCAAGACGAGTTGCAGGTAAAAATCAAAGCATTTTTAATGATTCACTTTAAATCGGCAGATAATAAAAATGCCTCCAATTATTGTATTTTAGGAATGGTTAGGAATTCTGAAACCATTGTGTATTCCACAAATGGCAAGAGCCCCTAAGATTCCAAGACTTCGGGAATTGAGATGTTTAACCTTAGGAATACTAGAGGTAATTATTAGTAGTTATAATAAACTTTCCTTATTTTTATGTAATAAGTACATGTTTTATATCTTTAAATTGTTAGGCTCACCGACTGCCCTACAAATTAGTGCCAAATCCAATGTGTATCTTGTCGTTGAATCAAGTGAAAGTTGCTCGAACAAAAGTAAAATCTGGTTACGATCCCGTATGGGATGAAGAGTTTACTATCGAGTAAGTAGAATATTTTGGCTGTGTAAGAAGTGTCTTGATCGTTGGATCTTTTTTAATGTATTTTCGTTGATTTGATTAGTGACATTCCACCAGATGTTCTGACTTTCACCGTGACTGTATTGAACAAAGGAAAGAGAGCAAAAGACTCGGAAGTAGCTGAAGTCACAATTGATCTGAATAATTTGGCAAATGGAGAAGAAGTAGGTTTACATAAACCATACTATAATTTTTTAAGATTTGTAATGGTATTCATCGTTGTAATTTTATATTAATTTCACAGAAAGAAGAATGGCTCGCTTTGAGTGGCATAACCCCCATCGGCGAATGGGGTTCATTGCGCCTGAGGATTAGATACATGAACGATCTGATTATGCCGATTGAGGAGTACTCCCCTTTAAAAGAGCTTCTTCTTGATTCTAAAATGGAAGGGGTTAGAGCTTTAGCCGACGTTTGTCATTCCAGTAGAACAACTCTCGCCAATTCCTTGCTTCGAATATTCAGGTAATTTTTTTTAATTAAAAACTATACCTCAGCATTTATTAAAAATAAAAATAAAATGTTCAATGTTCTTATACAGATTCGAGAAAAAAGAAGCCGATTTGTTATCTGCGTTGGTGGAACAAGCAATTTATAAAGAAGCCGAAACTACAACACTATTCCGATCTGACTCTCTGACCACAACTCTAATGGATCTGTATATGAAAAGCGTTTGCGAAGATTTCCTTCGTGCTGCAGTGTTGGAAACTGTTAACCGTATTCTCGATTCCAAGCAATCCTGCGAGCTAAATCCAAGTAAAATAGAACCAGGTGGAGACAACTGTGCTAATGCCGAATTTCTTCTTGTCGTCTTGGATGAAATTACGGAAAACATCTTCATGGCGTATGACGCTTGTCCTCCGTAAGTATTAAAATAATTAAGTATAGTTATCAATAATCGTTACTTTAAAAGATAGGTAATATTTTTTCAGGACGTTGCGGTATATTTTCGGTTGCATGCAGCGTGCAGCTATGTCGAAATGGCCAAATGAACGACTAGTCAAAACCAGAGTCATCAGTGGATTTATATTCCTTCGTCTCATTTGTCCGTCGTTGCTCAATCCTCGTCAGTTTAGTCTAGTTTCTGGTGAGTACTAAATATCTTCTCTTGTTCTTAAATTTCATTAATAGTAATAATTCATGACTTAAAACATTTTAGAACCTCCTCCTCAAATGGCTGCAAGGTCGCTAATAATGATCGCTAAATGCTTGCAAAATTTGGCAAACTTGGTTGAATTTGGAGGAAAAGAACCATACATGGAGGTTGTGAATCCATTCATTCTCAAAAACAAAGAGCGGATGGTCGTTTTTCTTGATCATCTCTCGGTAGGAAAGCATAACAAGACCACCAATATTGATTAATGCTATCTTGTTTTGGTGTGTTTAAAATATTCATATTGATTTTATAGAACAAAAAAGAAAGACCAGAACCTGAAGACTATCTGAAATTACAAGGCGACCCAGCTCGAGACATGGCCACGGTTCATCACATTTGTATGACTTATTTCAAGGATTTGCAGAACTTGAGTCGAATACAGGTATTAATTCTAATCAATATATCAAGTTTTAAGTCATTTAAACAACTGAATAACAAAGTTTTTATTTATGTCAATAGCCGACGATCAAGAAATTCGTAACTGTCAGCGAAATGCTAAGTAAGCATAAACAAAAGTACCGTGAAATGATTCGAAATTGAAGTCTCTCTCCATTATTTTAAAGTAACAAAAGCTTGAGTTCTAAAGTATATTGTTGTTCGTATATATTAGATCTAGTACAAATGACTTATGGTTAGTCGTATTTATTTTTCAAACTGAAAACGTCATGTAGCTCATGCTCATTTCGAATCTAACCTTACAATTACTATTTAATAACTTGTGACTAATAAGTACGATTCTTAAGCAAATAATGCTTTAAAGTTTTTGGTGTTTTTAATTCACACTTTTATTTGTATCATGACTTTTTACAGAAATCAGATTTGCAAACACAACATGCATTAAATGTTTAATCTTGATTAATATTAACTAGTAATTGACTCAAATATGAAATATGTGCTTTCTCTACACTCCAAAATCCAATGCAAGCAAACGCACCCAAAGGATTTATCTTTCCCATTTTATACCGATTATAATGCAATGTCCTTTACCACACCCTAATCAACTATCGAATGTTTGTGTCATAAAATGAGCTAATCGTCTTCACACTCAACCAGATTTTCAAAATCATTTGCACAGTCAGTCAAAATAGCAAATTCGTAACTAGATTAATGTTTTACTACCTTATCTGTGTCGATTCTGTGTGTAATTTGAAATACTTGTCAAAATCGATAGTATAGAAGTAGTAGTTTGTAGCAGTAAAATGCACTCAGTCTTAGAATTTATATCCATTGTGAATTTTGATATTACTTGTTTACTGTGAGGTAGTATTCTAAAATAAAATGAAAAACAATAAAACATGAGATTTCATTCCAAAATTGTCGTATTTCTTTATTATTTCAAACATCATAAACATACGATTGATTGTCAAAATTTAAACATAACTACAAATACTAAGACATTAAACGATAACATAAAATATATAGAAAGTCAGTGGCATAATATAATATTTTATTTTCTCCTTTTTCGACATTATTCTAAACGATTGTGTGTGCCTGTTATTAATGTTTTTCTTCTTATAAGTAATTTTATTTGATTCCTATAATTCGGTGCTCATCTCATCTCGGTGAGATATAATTGGAATTGGGGGTGGCTTTAAAGTTGATTCGGAAGGCTCTGCAGAATCCTTGCGATCACCGTATTTACCCTAGATTTACCAATTTATACGATTTATAGTTTCAACCAATGATTTGATGACTGATGAACAATTCATTAAAAATCAGTGAAAGTTGTTTTCTTGTTAGATACTTTTGTTAGATCCATGTACCTACTATAATACTCCATTGCATGTTAGATTGTTATAGAAAAGCTAGAAACTTCATAGTATGTTGAAGAACAAGAAGGGTCAAATTCATAGTTGTTGGAAGGATGGTACATCTGAAATAATTATACTGTTCATGATTTCTTTCATTTAAAAAACATGTATTTAAGAAATTCATTGTTTGTGATGAAAGCAGTGTTTCTGTGATATTGACTTTGTACAAAAGACAGAAAGGTGCATCGAAGGGTGTCGGTGAAAGCAGGCTGTGCATTTTTAATTACATGTGTCAAAGTTAATAACAAGTGACATGAGGAAAGTAAGTTCAAAGAGAGAAAGAAGTAGGGGACTCATGAAAGTACTCACTTTTTATTGGTGTCTATTGGAAGATTTATTGGGATATGAAAATGTATGTGAAAGGTAATTGTTTTGTAGGATTCTACTAAGGATTAGGTGATTATCTAGAGCCGTGTTCTTGTGCTGCTAAGCAATGGGCCTAGGATGAGTTCTAGACTAGAAGATCTGTGTCTTGTTCTTCGGTCAAGGTGGTAAGTAGTATACTCATCTTTGGAAGGTTGTAAGGGATTAGAAGAAGGTACCTCGGTTTTTTTGAGTTTCTCAATGGGGATAAATTGGTGGATTGGGTCTACTTTTCGAAGTCGTCTATCCAAAGTCATTGCCCTCCTTTCAGTCGTTACAAATTTCGTCATATTCATGGCATTGGAGTTCGAATTGCTGGTAGAACGCATATCCAAAAACTACGATTTACGAATCAAATAAACACAATTTTTACAAAAGCGAACCGTTTGGTTCGATAGGACAATTCAAATCACAACTGATTACAGAAAGTTACTTGGGTTAAATTATTGGTTATTTTTTAAAAGTTACTATTAGTAGTCATTTGGGATTAGTGTGTTTTTGCTTAGTTGATTAATGTCATACAACAAATTATTCTCATGTGAAGGATAGATCAATACTTGAAGGGATATGTGTAGTAAAGGCATTAGAAGAGGTGCAACATTAAAGAAGACATTTCATTCAAGCATTTTTATATAAATTAATATAGCATTTTTTTAATATACAATCGTGCCATTTATTATTATCTTTCATATCATGCGAGTGAAGACGGAAGATGCATGCAAAATATATTCGGCTTGGCGTGCTTGTGAAAATCTATAAGCGTTTTTCAAGTTTACCCTTAGAGTATTTAACATATATAAATATCTATATATGATATTTATATATGTTAAATACTCTAAGAGTTTACCCAGTTTTGCGGTGTCGTGGATGATTCTTGTGGCGTTCCATTTGTCCAGTATGGATTTTGACTCTTAGAATTAGAATTTACGGTAACCGTTTGGCTTCCATTCAGATGTCCCTTTGATTGACCCCTAGGTAAAGTATACCCTAAGCTACTGAAATTTTCACTCCTGAAGCAAATAATCATATTTTTATTGTAATTGAATAATTTTCATGGTTGATTCACACTTATAAATATATGAGTTTTTGATCATACCTGTAATATTCATGGTGATCTGTACCTAGCCCAGAGTCACTATTTTCATGATGTGAGTCAACTTTCTGACTATCGGGAGATTCTGAGGGTGATGGATGATGAATATCATGAATACCCGCATCTTCTCCATTAAAACCGATAATTGGATTCCTTTGACGTCCCGTGGTAGAGTACATTTGATTAGAACTGTAATCATCAAATCCTGGTAGCCCACACTTGTTCATGTTACTGGCTAAAACTCTGGATGGAGGGGGAGGAACGACAAATATTTGATTTGAAGATGTACTGGATCGTCCATTAAAGCTATACAAAATTGTATGAAAACGAATAGAATATTTAATATTATTTTAAAAGTCATTCACTGTTAATCTTAAAAGAAAACTTACCTCGATTGCGATAAGCCACTCTTTGGCTTCTGATGTGTCACTGAACTTATCGACTTCACTGAGAGCTGAGAGCTCAGTGAATCGATAGCCTGACTTTTTTGGGTGACTTTGGTTGAAGGAGGAGTATATGGAGGGGGTGGACTGTCACCGGAACTCGGTAGCTCGGATTTAACATCCGGGGTAGAGTTTCTAAATGTATTTTTTCGGTTATAAGTACATAATCGAAGACAAAGAAGGATTTTTTTAATTTAAAAAAATGAACTTACTCGGTACTATTCTGTCTAAGAGTGGCGGAGCGATTACTCTTGATACTGTTGTTGTATCTTATCTTGCTACTTTTTAGTGTATTCGTTTCTACCTTCACATATGGAATTTGACGCAATTGGTCATCAGGTATTCCTGCCGTATCGATGAGATGAAAATCGATATGTTTCTTTAACTCGTCGGGAAGTCGTTCTTTGGGGGATTTTGATCTGGTAAAGATTGAAAAGAAATTTTGCATGCAATGCTCTTAATTTCATGGTTTATGTTATGATGTATTAATAATAAAGATAAAATTACCTGTGCTTTCGGTGTCGCCTTTTGTTCGCAAACGAGGCTTCAGATTCGGTTTCTAATCCGCTGTTCATATAACCAGATTTTCTACTCACGGGTGCGGTACTAATTACATTAGCGTGTTTCCCAATATGGGCTGCGGAGACAACCGCAGCTTGTTGAACTCCTCCGGCCTGTTGTTTCTTCTGAGCTTCTTTCCATTGTACTTCGGAATCAACGAGTTCATATTTTCCACTGCTACTGTGCCTTAAAATTGAATGACAGAAACTCATTATTATTCAATTCTAAAGAGGAATGCGTAAAATATTAATTTAAAAGGGATTTCATGCATGAATTACCTGTGTCGATGTCGGTGTTTATGTCGATGATGACAATTTTCAGTCTCTGAACCAGAATCTCGCCTAGTTGAGCTCTTGTGTCGGCGTTTGCTATGGTGAGATCTTCCCGACGAACGAGATACTTCGCTTTCATTATCAGAATTTTTTCTGCTTCGGCTGTGTCTATGTCTAAAAAAATGTAATGCAATTTTATTTAAGATTTGCTAAAAAGTACTATTGTATATAGACAACAAAACTATTTGTACCTTCTGTGGGTTCGAGAATCGACAGAACTATTACTGAAAAAAAACAAAGAAAATGTAATCTGTTGTTCACTTTTGTTTTCGGTTTCAAGTACATATAGGTTTATACTAACCTTTCAGCACTGGCAGATCTTTTCCTATCCTTAGAATATTCCCGATTTCTATCTCGTTCCCGTATATTTCCACCAACTCCAGCAGATCTGACGGATCTTGGGCTTGGAACTGAATAAGATGTCGATTTACTCGTATTTGGTGCAGGCCAAGGAGCACTTCTTATACTTCTTGGAGAATCTGACCTTGTCATTTGTGCCATTGATGGAGTTCGATAAATTGTTGGCCTAAAAATTATAAAAATTATGCTATATTCATTTAAAAACTAAATCCATAAATTCATATCAAGTTCATACGCTGTTGTCACTGGTTGAGGAACTGAGACGGTTTTATTAACGCTAGAGTTGCCCCCGTTTGCAACATCAACGGATGTATCCTCTTTAATTTCTTCAGAACCTGTGTCAATTAAATTTGTAATAAAAATTATAATAATCAACAAGCCATAATGAACATAATAGTTAGGATGACTAAAAGTTGAAAAATGAATATGACATTAATCTCAATGTAATTTCCTTTGGTCCCGATTATTTATTATAAGGAAGCCATGGGGGTTGATTCACCGTGAGAAATTATTTTTTACTGACGAATTTAATATTATTATTACAGAGATTTTCCCATTATCATCAAACTAATGACTTCTTTCAACTTACCATCTTGGGATCCTTCGACTACACGACGGGTATAGCGACGACTTGGTGTTCTCACAAATTGAGGCTGAGCTCGTCTTCTTACACTTGATTCACTTCGTCCACTGAAATACAAAAATATTGTTAAAGGATTATAAATAATAAAGATTAATGTTTTTATAGAATTTTAAAACATTCATAATACAAAACTATTTAAGTTTCTTTCCAACCTGTCTCGGAATCGAGCATTAAGAGAATTCAATTTGTTTCCTGCATTTGAAACAGTCGGTGCCACTTGAACTAATCGGAAGAACGCATGGTGTTCCACAGCACATTTCCAAAGATGTTTACAAGCAGCTCTTGACGGTGTCTCAAATCCATATGTCTGCTCTTCATTCTGTAAATACAAGAAAGAATAACTTTGTTGGACTTTGTTTACAGACTCTACAAAGACAAAAGATTTGTCGTAGCAGGATATTAAAAGACAGACAAAATTATTTATGAGGGTAGACAATCTCTACTCGGCCAGTAGTGGTAATGAAGTTTAAGAAGATTATCGGAGCAAAACATCAGTTACTTTTTAAGGTGATAAAATTGAACGACCTATTCATTAACAGAAGGTTTCCGTGTAAGACAAGACAATTAAAAATCATGAGTACGGTTGTAACATTGAAACAAATTAAGTCAGTAGGAAGACAATAGGCTATTAGATAAGTACAGCTATGTAAGTATCTTGTAAATTGAACTCAAGTTGTCTTTTTAATAGAAATGCATCTCTGGACTCAATTTGTATGCAGACATATTTTCTCTAATTTCGAGTCATTTCCGTTGCTAATTTGTCTGGTTTTAATTATAAACTGTATTTTTCTTATTAAACTTTTCCTAAGGTTAAGAATGACCTTATTGCAGGTTTTTAAAATGGAAACTCTAATCTAAATATAAAATATATGTTTCAAAACGAAGTAAAAAAAGTGTCCATTCTCAAAGTGACTACCTTGTGCGTATTATATAATGATAATTGAATTTCATTAAAATTAAAATATGGGTTAATCTTCATAAAGTATCACTTTTAAGATTTATTTTAAAAAGTCTCACGGATTTGTCATTTCATTCTTTTCAGTACGAAAATACAGAATGGACACAGTACCGTTAGCTGGGTCTTCACAAATCTAAAGTTTGGTACGCCCAATTGTTACACTGTAAATACAAGATGTCAGTTCGTGAGTTCTATAATTAAAGCCAAATTTGTCATTATACCTTAATCTTTATGCAAAAAATAAATTAGGTATTAGTTTAATAAATAATGCGTCTTAATTAAAGGATATTATACGCAAATCCGCTAACGCATCTTGCTTTTCACAAAAATTAGATTAAATCAGGCCACCAAACTCCAAAATATTATCAACTCATTCAGAGTTCTATACTTTGTTTTAACTCCACAGTAATTATGTTAAAATTTCCATTTGTCTTGCCTTACAGTCTTTAAAAATAACGAGAAAATATTTTTTAAAGATAAAATATTTAAATGAGACTTACGCTTTTGTTCCTGACGCGAAGCATGAAGTATTTCCCTTTGTTATTTAGCTTAGAGATTCTTGGCCTGGAATAGAAAGAATACACATCATAATATTATGCAAGTGTTCTTTGTATAACATAAGATACAGTGTAGAGGGATCTTAAAAACATTTTTGTTAAAGTATCTCATGTTTACAATGATCAATACAACAAAAAACATTTCATTCATAGATTCATGAAACTATAAAAGGAAATAAAAATGTTCATCAAAATAAGGAATGCTCACCAAAAGTAATTCCCAACTTTAGTTTTGTTCCGGAGCACAATTACACCGGAGGGAGTAAGTCCGAGATAGTAGTCCACATGATCTTCGCCCTGCAAGGAAAAGAACATTTATTATTTTTCTTTGTAATTTAAAGCATTAGAAAAGTCAGTAACTTTATGCATTTGTTCATTTGTGAAGTCCAGCAAGTTTTGTTTCATATTTGGGCAATCATGAAAATTAAACTTCTTTTATAATTTCTTCATTTTTGTGTTTTTATTAAATCATGTCAATTTTAGACTATTTGAATTGTACTCAAAGAGAAAGAAAGTCTTTCTTAAAGCTGCTCAAACCCATTTGTAACTTTTTAGATAATTTAAATATAGCCTGAATATATAGCTTGAATTGCTCAATAAGAAAATAGAACATAAAACTAGCATAAAAACATTAATCAGTTAATAAGGATTTTGATGAGTATACCTAATCTATCCTATCAATCAGATTTATAAACGGTAATGAATACATTACGTAGGGACTTTTAACAGTCCATTGAAACCAACATTTGGAAGATCAGAAAAACCGACCCGTCATCGGATTTTTAAAAAATCGTTTATTACCCGTGATATGTTAAAATCAAAGCAGAAATATTTAATATGCTTATGGCTCAATAGACATTGAGGAGGGTCGAGAGAATCTAAACGTTCGTCATGAGTGATTCGATATAATGAAACAATTTGAATGTCATGAAAAAAATCTAGGACTGGATTGTTAGATTGATGGACCAAATATGCATACGTTCATTTTTATAAACATGTAGCTTTTAAACTAGAATCTTGGAACTACTTGGAGAAAGAGGTGAATCACATAAACTATTCGAACATTGCTCGCCGACTACTCATCAAATTATCATAGCCAGATATCGTAATAAAAAAATCCCAAGAAGGGTGAAAAATAGTGTCTGTAAAATATGAGAACTCTAAGAACCCCCATGTGAGCCAAAGATATGATGGGGGATGGATAAATTCATAAACGAGAAATTCCCGAGAGCGAGAATTACTTTTGTTTTCCCTAAGGGATCAAGCCTGCCCTTCTGACCTGGAGAAGTACATCATCATCAGAAAGAGAGATGAGTTAAAGAAATCCCCTAAAACTCAAATTGGTACATGTAGGGATATAAAAAACGTAGGCCCTTTTATGGGTAAAAAAAACCTGGAGTTGGAGAAATATATGTAACCTCAAATGATTTCAAATTTTCAAACCTGTTATTAGGTACTTCGGTAGAGATCACTTATTAGATTCAGGGAAACATTGACTACCTACAAGAAGAGCCAAAGACTGAAAGCCAGCCTTCATATTTTACATAACTCTTTCTTGCCTACCCTTGGTTTTAGAGTTTAGAAATAAATGATTAACAGCCTTAAAGGATCATTCAAGCATTTTCAGTTATAGCTTCAAGCGTGATGCCGAATGAATGCCGAAAATACTTGTTTTTGAGCATGAAATCAAAACTGGGATGGATCGAATCAAGTCCATCGTTCATTTTTATCAATTGTCTGGCACTGATCAGGTATGCGTTGTTTATAATTAACGATATTCTTCCAGCTGAAAGGTTTTTCTAATTTTTTTTTTTTTTAAAAAGTTATACTACATATAAAGTATTTTTCGATTTTATCAATTGTATGAAAACTAAGAAATTCAGATTTTCAAAACATCTAATCTGATACACAGCCCAGTTCATCAACGTTGAGTTGAAGGCCGTATAAAATCACAAAATCTCCATAAATTAGATAGTATGCCCAAGAATCATGTTGGTGATCAGCCCAACTTCCTAGGAAATTTTTAACGAGTTTATGAATTAGTTTCAAACGACGCCCCGTTGCACGAAACCAAAAGCTTCAGTTCTAGTCATTTGAATTCTAAATCAACTCAAGAAATTCAAAGTTACATTAACCAAGCAATACATCCCATTATCAAATCATCACATAACTTCGAAACTCATCTTCAATCTTGGACAACTTGTGACTTTAGCCATAAACTAGATCATTACTCGTGTTCCTAAATGCCTAACCTAATCTGATTCCAGTGAACTTGAGAAAGTTCATCCCACTTTACCCAATTGATGTCAAAAACTCATTAAATGATCTTTCTATGAAGATGATCTTTTACTCGTTTATGAAAACGAAATGGAAACCCAAAATTGCGATTAGTTACTGATAAGTAAAGAAATCTTGCCGTTGACTCGGAAATGTGGATATCATGAAATTCACTAACACGTGTACTTACAACGTCTCATAAATCATGTCTTGTTTGATAATCAAATCTTAATCCAGATTACACAAAATAGACCAGATTTTATTTCTTTAAGTACAAGCAGTTTGCTAACTTGATCCTTCTGGCTTAATGGCTTTCACAAAAATGTCGATGCTTCATCAACAATGTTTGATACGTTATGCGTCACTAATCATTAGTCAGTAATCGCAAATCGATCCAAGGCAAAAGGAAGGTAATTTATACTGTAGAACGTACCACGTGTAGGAGTGATATTATTTATGATTTCACGCTGATAATTAATGCTTGTTTGTTTACCCAGCATCACAGCATAATAAAAACAGTTTTTACTTTTGCTTGGGCTTGCAGCTATCAAAATGAAAAGGACTTGCCCTAGAAATCATGTAAATATCACACAATAAACAAGCAACAGCCAGCCGGGGTATTCGTTACAGTAACGGTTTGATACTTTCAAACTTCCAATTCTAATCTTCCAATCCATAAAAATAAAGCCTCGGCACATAAACATAGGATAAGAACATGGGCGGAGATCACTCGCAGTCACCTTTATGAAGTATTTATGATCTGTAACTATAGGATGGGATGCACCGGATCGAACATCGTGGAATTCCATCACCTTCATTCCCTAAAGCGGTTCCTTAAATGAATCTAGCTCTAGATATAATTTTCTGGAATTAAATTGCATGTCCGATTTCCGTCAGGTCGAAGTGGGATGAATGAGAATGTTTTGATACTTACATAAATATATGTATCAATCAATGACCAACTGCTTTGGAAATATATTTGTAGCTTGTTCATCACCTCCATAATTTTCTATTAAGATTACACAGACACATGCTTTGCATTTCACTAGAGCCTGAGTCTATGAAATATATAATGGTAAGCAATCACAAATACATCACATTTTAGGGAAGCACTGGTAGTCCAGTGGGGAAGCAATCTGGCTGTCACAGTAGGCATCTAAGGTTCAATCCCCACTTGTGT